>VOQK01021773.1:39474-65991 GCA_015052645.1 Benitochromis conjunctus
AAAAAAAAATAAAAAAAAATAAAAAAAAAAAAAAAAAAAAAAAAAAAAAAAAAAAAGGGGGGGGGGGTTAAACTAGCTTTTATGAGATCACAAGAATCGTTTTAATAATGTTTTAATGCATAAGATTGTTACTAAAATCGTTAAGGAGTAAGGATTCGTGATTTGAATGTTTATAAATGGTTTAAAGCGCTCGAGCTGAAGGCAGCTGGACTCCTTTTAGGTTCTTGTATATGTTTTCTTCAGTGGAAGATGCCTTTCAGATAAGAGACTAAACATCTTCAACAACCTGAAAGAACTTTAGTTGCCTTTGAGTTGAGTACTTTAGACTTAACATGACTGAACTGGATGACTGAGAACTTTGACAGATGATGATTGTGAATGGTTTTGCATAGATTGGATCAGGTGACCCTGAACCATCGCTGCTACAGGCGCAATTAAAATTAAAATAAATAAAAGAAAGAGAAAAAAAAAGTTTCAATGTTAATTTTTCTGTATGTTTTACCCAATGAATGTTATCATTTACCAATGAAAGGAAAGTAGCACATAATAACAGAAAATTACCAGCACATTTTTTCTTTCATTCTTGTTGGATTTTTTTGTTTGTTTGTTGGGTTTGTTGTTGTTTTACAGTGCACAACCTTCCACAGGGCACTGCACACGTAGTTTAAATACCATCGCTGATCTTCATTAAGTTTTGCCTGTTCTCTCCTGTAGTTTATGTATTCAACGAGCTGCCTGTTTTCCACTTTTCTGCTTTCTCTTCCCCCCCAGCCTCCAGTTTGTCACAGCAGATGACTGCCTCTTCTTCAGAGTGGTTTTGCTTGAATTTGCTGTCTGTTACAGAAGAGCTATTCCTCCAAAGTGTTGTTAAGTTCACCTTATGATAGAAAGTGCCATAAGATGACAGCTGTAGTCTCAAGTTTCAGGGCACTTCATACTGTTTGATAACACTGACTGCAACTGAAATCTTTTTTAATTTCACGGGATTGCGTTTTTGGTCTTATTTGTCATACACCCTCCTTATTCAGTATAAGACCTAAAAGCTCTATAGCTTCTCATTTTAGTAAGAAAAGGTGACACATAGTCTTGGCATGGTCCAGTTTGTATGTTCTAGTATTACATTAGTCACTATGATATATACCGCTTGGTTTTTCTTTCTATATTTTGAGCGTTTGTGACAACCACATTGGTTTTTGCTGCATTCCTGTTGCATACATTTGAACAAGCCATACACAAAACCTAATAAAAAATAAAGCCAAGAAACTCCTCTTCCTGGCCTGCTAACACCAGCTTTCATTTCCTCTCTGGAGTGATGCAGTGGGAGTTTTAAAGAGCTGCCGCCCTCGTGGCATTCTTCACAGACTCACACTTTACAGTTTGTCGCCTCACTCACACGATGCCACAGTTCTGAGCTGCAACCGAGCCACTGTATCATTTGGGTTGCCCTGCCTTCAGAACTTCCTCTTTCCACACCAGTGCTGTTTGTGTGTCTCATCTTGGTGAGAACACTGTGGGAGGCAGAAAAGTCTGTAAATAGAGACGTGTGGTCATGACATAGCCAGGAAGATGTTCTTAGCCCCTGGGTAACTCCATGGGAAATGCAGACAGGACTTGGGAGACACTGGGAGAGATGAGTGGGTTTGATGGTTAGTGACTGTGGGGAGGAAGTTATGATGATGCCATTCTTGGTGCATGTGTTTACAGATTTGCATGTGGGTGTGTGTGAAAATCAGGGCTGCCTGGTAAAAATGTGTTAATTTCAGTAGGGCTTTTAATACATAGCTGCACTCTTTCTAAAACTATCAATGAAGGCATAAATGGTGGTTTTTAAGTTTCTTATAAGAAGCTGACTTTATTTAGATAGAGGTTTTGTTCATGTTGCTGCCATGATGTGCAGCAGGAAACTGGACCCAGTTGCGGGAAATAGGCAGAGGTAACAAAAAAGAATCAACTTTTACTGAGGTTGAATACAGAAAGGTCCAAAATGGCATGAGGCCAAAAGCAAAACACACAAGGCGAGGGTAAACAGGGTCAAATCTGACAAAAGACAAAGGGTAATTGGGGCAGAGTGGAGACATCCGGGAAAGTACACACAGACCTGGGGAAGTCAAAACAAGAGACAAATGCCTATCAAATCAAAACAGAAAGCAACATTACAGAGGAACACCTCAGCTCACAAAAACACAGACACAGACTCTCACAACACAATATTAGGGAATAAGAGGGATGCTAGACTTAAATAAAGGAGGAGGAGCAAGGAATCCAAGATAAATAAAAACTAAACTAAAAACACCAAACAGAATAAGGCATAACAAAAAATGAAGACTAAGAATCTTAAAGACATGAAATAAACAGAAGATAAACAGAAGATACTAACAAACAATAGGAATCAACTGGAAATTACACAAAACTGAGTCCAAAATCCAGGACCACCGCAGTAGCTGGTTATTATGAAATGCTATAAGAATAACCTGCTTTTAACATCATGTTTTATTTGTTTTCCCCACTGAGGACAGTGTTTGTCTATCCTTAACCCTAAACCTGACAATGTCTCATCTCATTTCAGGTTGTAAAGTGACACAAATCGATGAAAATTGTATCTATTAATCCACAACTTCATGATATTACTACATGATAATATATTATATGATATATTATATATATATTATTTATATTGTATTATAGTGGAAACGACTTGAAAAGTTTGGTAAAAACAAATTCCTAGGATTCCTTTATAAGTTAATTATGCATGTCTATAGTGTATTACTGGTATATACACTAGTAAATATACCAAATACAAATAGGCATTTGTAGTAAATCCTCATGCACACTGGTACTGAATCTATTATATTATCTGTCATTAAATTTTGAATATAGTCATATGAAAAAGAAAGCTTGCACGGGACTGTCTGCAGTCACAGGACTGCAGACAGTCCCGTGCAAAACATTTCTGAATGCTTTTATCTGTCTCTTGCGTTACTGTTGAGGAATGTTCCCCCACTCTTCTTTACAATGTTGCTTCAGTTCATTGAGGTCTCTGGGCATTCGTTGATGCACAGCTCTCTTAAGTTCATGCCACAGCACTTCAATCAGGTTGAGGACTCCCCTTTGTGATTGCAACACCTTAATGCCTTTTTTTAAATGTTTTTGCTCAGTGATTCTGTTGTAGATTTGCTGTTGTGTTTGGGATCATTATCCTGTTGCATGATGCAGTTTCAGTCCAGCTGTCAGACAGATGGCTTCACATTTGACTATAGAATTCTTTGGTGTACAGAGGAGTTTATGGCTGACTCAATAACTACATGGTGCCCAGATCCCATGGCTGCAAAATGAGCCCAAATCATTACCTCTCCACTACTATGCTAGACAGCTGGTTTGAAGTGTTTGCACTGATATGGTGTGTTTTCAGTTTCTCATCAAATTTAGTGCTGTGAATTATTCTCAGATATCTGCATTTTGATCTACTCTGTCCTTTCTGACACTGATCCAGAGGTCAGATGCAACTTTTCAAAGTTGTGTTGCACTGATACAAACAAGCCACAGTTATTCAGTCTTTTTCATACTGTAATGCCATAAAATGTAATAATTAACATGACAACGGAGGCCCGTAAAGTCTGAGATGCAGGTCTTTGAAGTTTTGCAGTTTCTCAGAGCACTGCAAGATCTGACATTGGGGTGAATTTACAGGGTCATGCACTCCTGGGAAGATTGTGGCATTGCATTAAAACAGGACTTAATTCTCCAGTGCAGCAAACTCCCCAAACTTCTGCTTTTATAGATATCGTCACACTTGCCGATGATCAATTAATCAAGTGCATTTGTTTCGCAGCACCTGGCTGCAAGTTATCCTCTTAATTCCTATGAAAGCAGTAAAGCTGTCCTCAGTTTATAACAGGACTACATACAGTTATATGAAAACCTTCCTTTTTTCATGGCATATCTTCAGACTTCAGAGGAGAATAATGTACCCTGAAGGACTCTGGGGCTTCAAGAGATGATGAGATATATTTTCAGGCTACAACATGTCAGACTTACAGACTAAGGGAACAACATGTTAACACTCATTTCCCCTTGATCAGCTGATCTTAAAAGTGAAGCTTTACCTTCATAGTAACAATGAGATCTTACAGAATGCTGTAAACGAAAATGTAATTGTAGCAAAAAGACTGATGTTTTTTTTCATCCAGCCAGTCCTTTAGGAAAAAATCCAGTTAATTGAAGGTTTAGTGAGGTAAACATAAACATACAGCAGGCGACAGTGTGGTCACAGACCTGGCATTTAGAAAAAAGGAGAATACATCATGTTCAGTTTTGTTTAGTGTTGTTTCCCAGCAGCGTACAGTTCGATGTTGGAAATTAGATCAGAGACAAAGACAGAAATAAACTATGACAAAGAGGTGACACAAGATTTTGGCTCATGTAAAAACAGAAAAGAAGAGATGACGACTTTGTAGAGAAGAAAATGCTCTCATGTTCCTGCTGTGGCCAAAGACTCGTTTCACCCTGATGGATAATTACCTTCTAATTATATCTAAAAAGAAAAATAGACATTCAATCTGTGTCTGACTCATACATTCGAACACCAGTGCATAAACTAAATCATCTTATTTGGTCATTTTGAGGAGGGGTTGGGGGTTTTTTTCTTCTAAATTTTTGACTTGCTGCTTATCCAAATTGTACTCATCTCAGCAAACCAGTCGTGTCCCACAGACACAAGGAATGAAGTGAAACGTTGCAGCATCTCCAGACGCAAAATCACACTGAGCATTCAAACCTAACAGTGCTGCACTGCGCTGTCTGCTTTGCCAAAATAAACACAGCTCTTGGATGCAGGTGACTTCATGAATTGTGTTTGAACAACACATCTGCGGTTGCTAGAAAACAAATAAGAAACGCGCACACAGGGCAAATCCTCTGCATTGCTTTTCATAATCCTTCAAATGTTTCATAATATTCAAGATATACTAAGCCAGAATCTATTGGGGTTTTTTCCCAGCTAATAATTTTATGACACATTTCCCAGTGCTCATTATTTTTGTGTGCTACGGCATGGATGTTCATATTGCTGCTGAGTCATTCTGTGGCACTATATAGTGAGGTTAGAGGGAAAGTTAAAAGATAAGTTACCGTAAACCTATATATAGAGAGAGAGTACACACTAAGATAATAAAAAGAAGAAGATAATGAAAAGCCCTGAAACTGCTACATTACAGTGAACTGTAAGCTCACTCTGTCTTTACTCTAACTCATACAGTTAGTTCACATTTCACGTAATCACAGGGCCAAGAATTCCCTCTTAAGTGTTTACACAGAATTTTGAACTAAACATTTAACAGTTAAAAAAATGATCATTTATCCTTAACAAATAAAATAAATACAAACAACGCACACACACACACACACACACGCACAAACATATATATATATACACTTATATATACAATAGTCCTGTTTTACCTACAATAAAAACATAAATTGTATGATTAATTACATTCACTGTATTGAAAATTAACATGGAGACGTCATTCTTAAACAGTTGGAATTTAAATAACCATGTATAGCCATTGCAACCATTAAATACTGCTATTTGATAAAAAAAAAAGATCCTCATAACTGCTTCATAATTATCAACATGCATTAAAAGTTAGATCTTATACTTTGCTTACTGCAAAAAGTCTGAACATTCAACGCAGTATCATGAAACCTGCGTGTGGGACAGGCACCTGTGTTTGCCACACTGGTTGAAATGGCAGCTCAGGTGACATTATAATCCTATGACTTATGCACAGGAGGGATCATGAATGGAGTCTACCACATGATCAGCAGGTGCAGGAACAGGTAAATATGGTGGGAAAACAGACAGCGGTCTTGATGGTGTCAAGGTATCCCTTGAATTCTGTCACCACTGTCCCATAAAAATTACACACAGACATGGCATGTGGAGTTTCACTGTTTCAAGATTCCCTAAAATCCGACAATCCGTGTTTTACAAACGCTGTCATTTTAGCTCAGATTGTCCTGAGAGTTTTCAACTGGAAAATATAACATTCACGTCTTTCTTAAATGGAGCAAACACGGAGTGACCTCTTGTGTCTTGTATCAGAACCTCTCATACAATACTGGGCCATTGCTGTTACCAAGAACAGGGCACCCTTCTGCCCTCTTGTGTCTAAAAGTAGAGTTACATTGTAGAATGACAATCACTGATGACTAAAAACATCCAAACCCGGTGCCATCTCTTATAAATTTATTCAACATAATAAAAATTTTTTGAAAGAAACTCACAAATGCATGAGTGAGATTATTAGGTCACACAGTGCACTCCCTCCTTTGCTTTGACTGCCTCAATACAATTTGAGCTGAGCGTCTTCTTCAGCTTGAATTGTGATTGGACCAGAGGAAGGGGAGGAGGTAAACAGGGGGTTACAGCAGCACAGGCAGGCTGTCCCTCAATAACCAGTTACAAGATAGTGAAGCAACACAGATAATATTGTCAGAAAAATAATCAACGTGCTATGACTTGTAGACTAGAACAAGATTATCAATAATAATCAGCATATAAAAACAGCATTAACATAACTTACAGTATTGCAGTTGGCATGCCAAAAACAAAATCTCATGTCAAGAGTAACATTTTCCTGCGTTGTGCCAACTTTTCTCTTTTATATTTGTGTGGCCACCTGACCAAAGGAGCATGTGACAAATTCAACACGTTATCAAGTTTGTCAGGAGTCAATATTTAACCACAGTTTTAACAGCGCGAGCCAAGCTCGTTCACTCTCTTCCTCAACTCTCATACATCAAATGTGAACTTATTTGCCTCACTTCAGACTCACTTCCACTCCTCACCTCTGAACCCATCCAGCTCAGTCCCTGGTCCCTCTTTCACCGTCAGCCTTTGGTTACAGAAACTCCATGGATGGCCTCAGTTCCACCCTCAGCCTGCAAGACTTAGGTGTGGTTACAAGGTGTGGTTATTCTGTCCAGCTGCTGGTCAGTGTTTGATACACTGACTGGAATGGCTGGAATAATTAAGAAGAAATTGGATATCGTAGATATTCATTATAAATTTACATCACTAGCAAAGCTTGATGTAGCTGTTGTAACCCTTCTTGGACGGGATAAGAAACGAAGAAAGAGAAGAGAGCAGGAGCCCCTTAATTAATAAGGAGAAGGTGAAAAGAAAAAAAAGATATGAAAAATCAGGTGATTTCAAAACTTTTTATAATTATTCCTAGCTTCTTGTGTCCTTGAAATATTACGCTACATGGTCAGTGGGCACGGTGTACCTAGAAATGTCAAGGTTTCACCTTGGAGACCTTCTACCTTAATCTGTATCACAGCAGGACACTGGAATTATGTTTGCACTTAGACACAAATATACAATAAAAGTGTTACTATAAAGACTTGTGTCTGAGAGAAGCAGTTCCGAGGGTTCATTTTGGTGTCGTCTTTGCAAGTCAAACTTCTACATCTCGTAGTAAGTTTTTTCTAAATATAGCCAGTTTAAAAACCCCCAAATAAGAAGAAATTAACTTCTGTCTGATGATAAACGGGCCAGTATGCCGTCATACTTCTTCATTCCTTTATTAGCAGCTCCTACTACCAAAATACGTCCACAAGTTCAATATAACTTTGATTTCATTTAGTACACATTGCCCCCCAAATCCAGCAAAATTTATTATTTGGAAAAAAATCTGTATCACCTCTAAAGTTTTTCTGTAACTAAAAGGCTCAGCACGACAGCATTAAGTTTAAACCAACAGGGAAAAGTGGTTACTTTAAAATGCACAGCCGTTTCTCAAAGGGTTGCTGGGATTCGTTTTTTGAGGCACGAAACGCAGAGAAAATGCAAGCTAATGAAATTCTATAAACTAAAGAGTTTGGAGGCGGTTCTCTGAACTTTGACTCTTGTTGATAAACACTTTGGTAAGGCCTCACTGTAACATTACTCCTGAAACTGGATAGACCCAGATCTGACAGCACGACACCACCACTCTGCTGAAGGTCAGTTTCTCCATATCCGTGTGTCTTTGTGTGTGTGCGTGCACGCGCGTGCGCATGTGTGTGCCTGTGAGTCTTCACTTTTTCATGTCCGTGTGCATAGAGAAAAATCAAGACTGTGTGAAGAAGGTGTTAATGTTTAACCCAGATAAATGAAAAGATCTACACGTAGTAGCATTTCAAATCTGCACAAATATCAGCTATTATCAGCTATATCAGCAGGGTCTGGTTCAGGAGTGTCGAGAACCTCTATTATCATTATAAATACAATTAATCTCTATATTTCCCTATTTAAACAGCAAAAAAACCCAACATTATTATTGTTAAAGTGTCAAAGGTCATCGAATCTCTAGACACTGATTATCAAAATATTTCACCAACTCACTGTATGTAAATAAATTGTTTCATAAACTAGTTGTTCTATAGTAGTTCTATATCCATTAGGTTCATGCATGCATGCCTACATGAGCTCAGATTAAGAGCATGATGCTTAAAACATAAATATTTCTGTTGGTGAGCTGTTAAACCTAGATTTTATTTGCCACACACTGCACTGGGGCTTGAGCTGTGAACATTTATAGCCCTACATGTTGTGAGTCTCGGCACTAACAAATGTTCAAATGTGCACAACACAAATTCATGCCTTCAGCCTTGAGGAGAAGCTTCCAAAAGCCGGGACGTTAAATTTGTAACGTCCCAAAACTAGGTCTTTCAGGATACAAATGCATGCTGTCACAAACATGTACACACTCACACAAACACATGATGTTGCAAACATGTACACGCAGTAAATGCATTTGCAAGCTCAAGGTAAACCCTGAGAAAAATTATATCAAAAGCAGAAGTATAGGCATATGCTCTCGCGGTTACGTGATAAGACAATCTCTGCGGCCTGCAGAAAATAAAAGAGAAAAAATAAAAACAAATCTTCTTTTTGTTACACCTGTGATAAATGTTTATGCCAAAAAAATTAAATAAAAACATGAACAAAAAAAAATGCTTGGGACAAATGGGAGTGAGTTCATGTGAAGGTTTAGCCTGCTGCTATAATCATTACACAGGCAAATTTCCCTTTCATTCTCTTTCCCTGTTTTACCCGAACCAACTTTATTGACCTTGTTACACAATTTACAAACAAACATGAGGCAATTTGGCATGAATATGGCTCAAACTTAAAATCCTCCTGGACCTGCAACAGTATAAAAAGAGCGATGCAGGGATCTCAGGCACACTTCAGGCCTAAAGAGGGGTTCGCTGTTACAAAGTGCTTTGTGCTGCAGCTGGAACAGGGAACATGGCACCTGTCAAGAAGGTAAAATAAACACTCTACACACTATGCTCCGCTGTGTGTTGTTTTTATGTTGGACAAAACAAATATATTTTTGATCATTTCACAAGGTTAATACACACCAAGTGGACTGTGGTGCTGTAAAGAAAATGTTGCTCGTGCATGTTTCATTCGTGTGTGAGCATGTGTTCTGTGAAATATCCAGACTGCAGCGATCAGTGCAGGAGAATCTCAAGCTAAAAATAGCTTTTTATGTTTGCACCTTTGTACTTAAACTGCAGCTTCTTTCACAGTAACACTTACAGAATCATAAAACTGTCATTGCAAACAGAGATAGCTCATTTCTCAACCACAGTACAAAATGTATGGTGTCGTCTTCCTGTGTTCTTTGTTATTATTTATAAAATGTGGAATGACCTACTTCACATCCATAAACTTACAAAAATTCGCAGACAAAATGATCCGCTGAGCACAGGTTAAGCATGTCGATGGATCCCTGTTTCCACAGGGCGTCCTTGAACGTCTCAATGCTGGCGAGGTGGTGATTGGCGATGGAGGATTTGTGTTTGCTCTAGAGAGGAGGGGGTACGTGAAGGCCGGACCATGGACACCCGAGGCTAGTGTCACACATCCCGATGCCGGTAAAACAGTCAGCACTCATACATGCTGAATCCAATATGCACCATCCACACCTTTTAACTTTAACATGACAGTGTATGCTTTCACCAGTGCGACAGCTGCACAGGGAGTTCCTGAGAGCCGGGTCCAACGTTATGCAGACTTTCACATTCTACGCCAGTGATGACAAACTTGAGAACAGAGGCAACAACCTCAGATTGACTGTAAGTTAAAAGGGAAATAGCAACAAAACACTAATATTTTTTTCATGTGTATTTGATTGTTTGCGGGGTTTTTTCATCATATTGTGGCTTCATTTTGCAGGGAGCTCAGATCAACGAGGCTGCCTGTGATTTAGCCCGTGAGGTTGCCAATGAGGGTGATGCTCTTGTTGCTGGTGGTGTGTCCCAAACTCCATCCTACCTGAGCTGCAAGAGCGAGAAAGAAGTGAAGGTCATCTTCAAGAAACAGCTGGACGTGTTTGTGAGGAAGAATGTGGATTTCCTCATTGCTGAGGTGAGTCATGTCTGATTAAGTGTCATAAAAGCGCATAAATTATTAGCAGCACAAATAAAGCCTAAATCTTCTATTGCTGTCGTTGCAGTACTTTGAGCATGTTGAGGAGGCAGAGTGGGCTGTGCAGGTGCTGAAGACCAGCGGAAAGCCTGTAGCTGCTTCTCTGTGCATTGGACCAAAGGGAGACATGCATGGTGTCTCACCCGGAGAGTGCGCCGTCAGGCTGGTGAAGGCCGGTACGCAAATATATAGTCACATGTTTTCTTTTTGTTCCTTTTGCTTGAAGGCAAAACTGATCAAATCCCCCTTGTTTTGCAGGTGCCCAGATTGTGGGAGTCAACTGCCACTTTGACCCCATGACCTGTGTAGAGACTGTGAAGCTGATGAAGGAGGGAGTGGAGAAGGCTGGACTGAAGGCTCACTACATGGTTCAGCCGCTGGCATACCACACTCCTGACTGCAACCGTCAGGGATTCATCGATCTGCCGGAGTTCCCCTTTGGTAATATATTTTGTGTGCATCTTAAAAAAGAAAAAAAAACAGACTATCTTGCAGTGGCCATCCTTTCACATCCTTTTTTCCCCTCTCCACTCAGCCCTGGAGCCCAGAATCCTAACCCGCTGGGACATGCATAAGTATGCCAGGGAGGCATACAAGGCTGGCATCCGATTCATTGGTGGCTGCTGTGGTTTTGAGGCCTATCACATCAGGGCTTTGGCAGAGGAACTGGCCCCTGAAAGAGGCATAACACCTGCTGGATCAGAGAAACATGGAATGTGGGGTAGCGGTCTGGAGATGCACACCAAACCTTGGGTCAGAGCCAGGTAAAGGATTTTAAACGATTAGTGAGATGCACACAATTTTAGCAATACAATTCCTGACATGGTCTGTCTCCTAACCTGCCCTTTTTTCCCCTAGGTCCCGTCGCGAATACTGGGAGAACATCTTGCCCGCCTCTGGTCGCCCCAAGTCCGCATCCATGTCCACACCAGAAGGCTGGGGTGTGACCAAAGGTGATGCTGAACTGCTTCAGCACAAAGAGGCCACCACCAGCCAGGAAATGAAGCATGTGCTGGAGGTGCAGAAGTCCAAGTCCACTGCATGAGGATGAGATTATAAAGAAAATCAATGCACCTTTCCCTCCAGTCAGTCAACAAGAGAGGGACAAGGGAGGAGGGGGTGAGTGAGGTCTTTCCCAGTTCAGTTTGGCAATGAAAAGCACTTGTAACAGGAATGCTCCAATTGTGGAGAGTTAAACTGTAAAAGCCCCAAAACAATAAACCTGAGTTTGTTACTTTATTTTACGGCTTCGTGTTGTTTTTGTGAAGCATGTGCTTGGACTGCTGCAACAAATCAAACTATTCAAAAATCTCTGTTAGATTTCACCCATGCACAGATATGTGAAGTGACCTTGTGTTTGACTGTTTGTTTGTTTTTTATTATTTTAATGATTGCCTGCTATCAGGTTAAAAACAAAACCCCAAAAACTGTGAGGGAATCCAACAACAACACCAAGAACCATCTAATCCGGTCCAAACTAGTATCGCACATTCACAATACTCTCATTCAGTTAAACAGTTACATAACCTTTCTCTTGCCAATCAGAGCAGCTCTTACTTAGACCACTCCCCTTCTTCAGAGAGATTAAATCTCGCCGTCTGCCCCACTCTACTGTCACTTCAGCATCTCGGGGTCTGAGCAGTCAGGGGTCCACACAGCTGTGAGATTATGGCACCAGCAAAGAAGGTATGTGTGGACTTTTTGGTCACAGAGGTGGGGTATGCTGTGGGAAGTGTTCTGCAAATAACAGGAAATACAAATGATAGTTTTGTGAAACTCTAATAGTAAGCATAATGATCCAAAGTGAGGTTAGTGTTTGTGTCTGAAATTTCTGCTCCCATCTCACGCTGTTAGTTAAATGTGGGTGAAAGGTTGTGAGGCTGGGGTACCATACTGCATATTTATGGTAGTCTTTTTGAGTGGTGTGTATTCTGTGTAGAACATCAGGTCATTTCTCAGACCACCGAACCTTCTCGATGTCATTAGAGACATACAGAAAGACAAATGAAGCTAATTTTATTTATTCCATTCTTAATTTGTATAAGGATTAATGGTAGCTTAAAAAGATTATCTTAGAGTGTCACACTGCAAGCACATTTGTATTTATATTATCAACTGGTCAGTTTTAATATTTTAGCCGATTTTGCTTCTATTGCTAGACTACAGATTTATGCAAAACACACATTTAGTGTTTTATTCAATTTATAGCAGGGATTTATGCAAAGCAACGCATAATTAATAAGATAATTGGGAATTTTTTTCAATTTAAAAATAAGATTTCTTAAAATTTGTATTATAAAAAACATTTTCTTCATTAAGCATTCATCTTATATTAGGAACACTTAATGTGGTTGCTCAGTTCACTTGGAGTCCTTTGATATTACCTAGGTTTTGACTTTTTCCTGTAGATTAAAAATAACAAAACTTCCTTCTAAATATTATTTTATTTTGATTATTGCAAATCTTGCAGGATTTTTTGAGCTTTTTTTTTTAAAGAAACAAACTTTCAGCGTGGTAAGACAGATGCGGTACGGGATAGGGGAAACTGCATTCTACAAGGCAAAGATGATTGATTTAACTATGTATGAGCTGATATCGATTACAGGTTTCTTTGAAATACACAGTTTGCAGTTTCTTTGGCTTCACTGGCTCCACAGTGATATTTGCAGGTTAACTACTCTTGTCATAGTCAGTTATCTGCATTATTCCAAGCTCACACTGATTAATATCACAGGGAGTCTTGGAGCGTCTTAACACTGGGGAGGTGGTGATTGGAGATGGAGGCTTTGTGTTTGCCCTTGAGAAACGAGGCTATGTGAAGGCTGGTCCCTGGACCCCTGAAGCTTCTGTACAGTACCCTGATGCAGGTAGGAACATACTGCTGTACCAAAACCGATAATCCGTTACATGTTAAAATGGGAATTTCCATTATTCGTTGCAGGGTCTTCCTGTAAATACGCGGGTGTGCGTTTTACATTTTAGATTGCTTTGGCACAGCATTTGTCTTA
Organism: Benitochromis conjunctus; assembly: GCA_015052645.1. NCBI lineage: Eukaryota > Metazoa > Chordata > Actinopteri > Cichliformes > Cichlidae > Benitochromis > Benitochromis conjunctus. The sequence continues at coordinate 52,969 of VOQK01021773.1, forward strand.
TGATGCAACCTCTTGATGATTTTCAGTGCGACAGCTGCACAGGGAGTTCCTGAGAGCCGGGTCCAACGTTATGCAGACCTTCACATTCTACGCCAGTGATGACAAACTTGAGAACAGAGGCAACGACCTCAAACTGACTGTACGTTAAAAGGCAAATTACAGCAAGTTTTGCTCTTTATCGAAACAAAAATATTTTTAAATGTGTACTTTAAGAGTCTCTTTGGTTATTATATTTATTTCACCATACTGTGGCTTCCTTCTGCAGGGAGCTCAGATCAACGAGGCTGCCTGTGAGTTAGCTCGTGAGGTTGCCAATGAGGGTGACGCTCTTGTTGCTGGAGGAGTGTCCCAAACTCCATCTTACCTGAGCTGCAAGAGCGAGGCAGATGTGAAGGCCATCTTCAGAAAACAGATGGATGTGTTCATCAAGAAAAATGTGGACTTTCTGATTGCTGAGGTAGCTACATTGAACACGTGGCCATTTTTAAAAAACTTTTTCTGGAGGATTCCAGAGGTGTAAAAATGCTGTTGTTACCAGTTTTGAGTATTTCTTACTTGTTGAGAGAGATACAGATTGAGTTTTAATGCTTTTGTCTTTTAGTACTTTGAGCATGTTGAAGAGGCTGTGTGGGCTGTGGAGGTGCTGAAGGAGACAGGGAAGCCTGTGGCTGCTTCTCTGTGTATTGGACCGAAGGGGGACATGCACAGTGTCTCACCCGGAGAGTGCGCAGTCAGGCTAGTCAAAGCCGGTGGGTACAGTTATCTTTGATCTTTGTCAATTATCTTGTTGTTTCAGCAGAAAAGAATAACAGCCTGCCTCCTCATGAGCCTTATCAGACACTAAAAAGTTCAAGACTTCTAATCAACTGAGGTTTACATACATTTACATACATATGAGGTCTCTTGGCGCATTTCTACATGGCACAAAGACGATAAGAGTGAGTGACTATTGGTCTGACAGCATTTTATTGCACAGTAAAAATGAACAAGACTTCAGCATCTGTACCGCCATAGTGTAACTAATAAAGAAGCAATAAAAATGACATATGATACCTGTACTCAGTTTTCTTCTGTTAGGAATAGTATGAGCCTGTACGCGCCAAATCAGTGGTCAATAGTTCTTCAGTCGCATGCACAAAAGCATTCCCACTAAAAACAGAATCATTCAAAGACCTTATACCCACAACTGCAAACCACAGATGATTAGGTGATAGCCATATATTTTCTCACACTCTCACACACTGTTCATGTTACTGCATGTGGCGTATTTTGTTCTACAGGTGCTCAGATTGTGGGAGTCAACTGCCACTTTGACCCCATGACCTGTGTGAAGACTGTGAAGCTGATGAAGGAGGGAGTGGAGAAGGCTGGACTGAAGGCTCACTACATGGTTCAACCGCTGGCATACCACACTCCTGACTGCAACTGCCAGGGATTTATCGACCTGCCGGAGTTCCCCTTCGGTAACAAGATACCGTCTTGTATTATAAATCTGCCATTCCAGCTGTTCTGGATAAGCACTTTCTTTATATGTGCCCTCTGCTGGTGAATACGCTACACTGCATTGCAGAAAGTTCAGCCAGCCAACACAGAAGGGCAAGCTTTCACCACAAACTGCAAAACTGTAATTTAAATGTGCATAAAATTGATTTTTTTTTTCTCTGTCAGGGCTGGAGCCCAGGATTCTGACTCGCTGGGACATGCACAAGTATGCCAGAGAAGCCTACAATGCTGGCATTCGATTCATTGGTGGGTGCTGTGGCTTTGAGGCTTATCACATTAGGGCTATAGCAGAGGAACTGGCACCTGAGAGAGGCTTCCTCCCAGCTGCATCAGAGAAACATGGCTCCTGGGGTGCTGGTCTGGAAATGCACACCAAGCCTTGGGTCAGAGCCAGGTCAGAACAGAAGCAACTATTAATGCTAATACTTAAAAAATACTTTGTGAAATATGACATATTGGCTGTTTACTACCAGTAATTACTCTTGTTGTTTTATGTCTGTTGTCTTTTAGAGCCCGACGTGATTACTGGGAGAACCTGAAGCCAGCCTCCGGTCGTCCCCAGTGTCCCTCCATGTCTGTCCCCAATTCTTGGGGTGTCACCAAGGGCCATGCTGATCTGATGCAGCAGAAAGAGGCGACCTCTAAAGAAGAACTTGAACAGCTGTTCGACAAATCAAAAACCCACTGAGTCAGTCTGTTTCAGACTCAGCAGCCGACAGAAAGGGAACAGCTGCGATCCAGAGCTACTGATGCGCAGCAGTGCATAGTATCTATATACAGTGCTCCATCTAACAAACATAGTGTTAGTTGTCGTGACATTAGCACTGCTATGTGTATCTTTAGACTGCAAAACTGGGACCACTGTGTCTCAAAAGTGGGAGCTGGCCCAGTAAAACCGTGACCAGTTTGGTTTCTCCAACCCTGGACCACTTTGTTTAATATCTAATAAAACAGATAAAATATAAATGGTTTGTTTCTTTGCAGTTTCTTTCTGGTGATGGGCGGTGTATGGGTATATTCTGTGTCTACTGGAAGAAATATTCATTTGCATCCACAAATATTCTCCAAAGCAGAGTTAAAAGTGCTATAATAGAGTCATTGTTCAGTGCTTTAAAACCTGTCATTAAATAATAAGGCTAAAATTAGTGAGATTTACGGTATTTATGGTTTATTCTTGTAATGAGAATAAACAGTGAAGTCAGTGAACTCTCGGATTCACTGTAGGCCTGTTATTTAAAGCATAGTTAATGTTTACCGACATAACACCCGAGTATATGTCTACAGTAAGCACAAGATGACTTTAGAACATACCAGAAAAGATTGTAAACTTCCTGGTCTCACACACTGTTTCGAGCATTGGACATGGTTTTTATTACCCATCATTAAACTGTTCTCATCTTTCCCATTAATTAATTTGACAAAGCTTAGTTGGAAAATAGGTTGGGAGAGTTTTATTTTCTTTATATAAATATATATTTATATATAGACATGGACAAAGGATGTTGAATATAGGATTATGGTGAAAGGGTTGTAGTCAAAAGAAAAAGAAGAAACATATCAACAATCTACTGAGATTTTGTCAACATGAATTTCTGCCAAAGCTTTTTCTGATCTATTTACCCCATTACAAGTTTTGATTTATGTTTTCCCATCATCAGAAAGTCTCTGTTCTAAACTGGATGCCTGGGGTTTTAAAGGAATGTGCACATTGTTTTCCAGTAAGCCCATAATGAAAGATGTTAATACGTTACATTAAGAGAAATGCTGACACATGTAAACTATGAGAACAGAGATAAAAAAAAAAAAAAGTCAGATACCCAGTATGTGCTGGGTTTTTCCTCTCTTGTGAGCCCCAAATATTAAGGAAAATAAATATTAATAAGGTAATTGCTCAGTCTTTTATTTATGCGGTGTAATTTGTCTGTTGTATAGATATTATACTACTAATACTACACTGTCTGCAAAGCGGCACGAAGGAAAAAGCGATATTGCTGCTGACGACACATCTTCACAAATAAAAGAGCTCTGTTCCTTATCTCGTTTATGATTGGGCGACCATAGCCCACGTGACGAGGTTATCCGTTTTCCTCAAGGGGGGGTGAAATTAAAGATAGATATTTTTGCCTTTACCTAACAGGAGCCTTGTGTTGGCATTTCCCTTATCATACGACAATATCCAATCAATCATATCAATTTTGTCGCTTTGAGAAGAGTAATGGTGTTCTGGGCCTTATCGGAGATCGAATAGTTTTATTTTAGAGCGGATTGGAGGTTTTTAGTGACACAGTTTTTAATTTTTTGACTGGAGGAGGCTAACGAAGCCTGTAACATGGCCTGACCTGACAGGACAGTCGCTGACAACACATCTGCCGGCCACCTGCCATCATAGACAGAGGGTTAAAGACAGCTAGAGGTAAGGTGTAGCATGAAAACTGTGTATTTATCGCTAATGCACTTCATCCTCCCACTCAAAATGTATATTAGCGGCCGAATCATACCTAAAGATTAAACACTCGTTCCATAACATGTACTGCTATTTATCTACAATGACTTTCACATTACCTCCTGCACCGTTGTTATAATGTCATTCGCTGAACCTTCTCGGTCTTACGGGCTCGCCGTTGAAAGCACCATCATGTGGTGTTTTTGCGTTTTTTTTCTACCTGCAGCTTCAAACCGGAAGTAAACCCGAGAGGTCGTCATGGGGAGCAAAGTCAGCTCCAAAATGGCAGCTCCCACCGCTCGAGTTATTCAGGTAACGTTAACTCCTTAAATGTTAATTTCTCCGGGTTTGTTTGTGTTGCCTCTTGATTTAGAGCTTATAAAGTAAAACGCTGCTTTTCCCGCTGTTCCGAACAGTAAACTACTTTATTTCCTGCGGCCTCTTGGGGTGGCAAAGACCCGTCATACCCTTGTTAGTGTCCTTGTTAATAAACCGCACAGCAAACATCAATATCGTTTAGTCACGTTGTAGTAGCGGCCTTTTAATCAATAAATTAAAACTTAAGTTAAGTGCGGTATTAGTTGTTTTAGCTGCCAGTATTGCTATGGCTGAGGAGAAGATAAGTCTTTGTAGGAGTCAGATAACTAGGCAGTACTTTACCCTGTGCTGCTAACATAACATAAAACGGTGCACAGGCGGCCTATATGTCGGTTAAAGACAGACCTCTTTGTACCACAGTAGCCCAGCAGAGTATTAAGGAACTGTGCCAGCTGTGCTTATTTCCTACTAATAGACTCATTTTGATCGTTTTTCAATTTCTGGAGGATATTATTGGTCTGTAATGTCAGGAAAACAGAAATAGTCTTTACAAATATATAATTTGCATTTAGCCACTAAGTTGATGCTGTTTGTACTGAATACATGTTTGTAACAGTATGTTTGTGATGAGTGCATCTCTGTTCTTTCATAACTAATGTGGATCAGAATCACTGCATTTTAGCTGCAGTTAGGCCTGTGATGTGAGGCAATATCTTTGACAGATTGGAATTATAGTTATATAACATAGGCTCAAAGTGCAGCCTTCATAAGTAACTGCACAGTTGATTCAAACGCTGTTTTGTGGACAAGTGTGGACTTTTTAATTTCTTCATAAATTAAACAGGTTCAGAGTTGATTTCATGTGTGAAAAAGTTTCAGTGTTGTATGTTGTGAACCTGCAACATGCTGTCAAAGTGCAAGGGAAGCAGGCCACCCTTACCAAGTGCAGAAACAAAACAAATCCAAACTAAGTCAATGATTCAGCACAAGAAACTGTTAATTAGCAACATAATAAGGTGTTGACTTGTATGGAAGTGGTGGATGATTTGTTAACGTTGAGGAAAAACCTCGTCACAACATCTAGAGCCAGTACAGAGGGTTCACTGCAAAGTCCAAATCATTTGCCACTGTGGAGAACAAAGAGGCCAGACAACAGTAAAGAGAAGAAACACATGAAACACAGGTACTGAGACTCGGTGGCACTGGATCATGAAATCCAGTGCCATGAGGCAGAAAATCAGATGTAAGAAGCTATGCTTTATGCTCAGATTCAGCCAAACACTGCAAACTTGACTGGACAGCAGTTCACAGTACGAGTGCACAGTCAACCAAACCATGTTGCAAAATAAACTACTATGGACAAGTCAGTCATTTGATCTCAACACAGTTGAGTTATATTTGACTTGCTGAAGACAAAACTAAAGGCAGAGTACATAATCATTCCCTGTGAAGGAATCTTTAAAAAAGTATTTGATTATTATAGTATTTATATTTATAATATATCTATTTATTATTATTATTATTGTCACTGTAATGCTAATTTGTCTGATTATCACAAACAACTGTGACAACTGTTCTTTGTTGCACTTTAAAGATGGTAATACTGATACTTCACTACTTTTATGGGTTGATCTGCTACATGCACTTGTGTTTTGTATAACGTTTGCTCTGTTGTATGTTGTTGGATGTCTTGTGGTATATTCCTATCAACTGTGCTGTTGGATGGCTGCAATAAACCTGACGTTGAGCACCTGATTTTTTTTTTTTTTTAAATACTGTCACAAGTCACAGGTCATGCGAAACTTAAATAGAAATCTAAATCCAACCTAGTGGTGTTCATCATATTTTTCTAGCAGCTGTGTTTATTTCAAAGCTCAGTCACTGTATTTAGCACGTGTGGGAGACAAAAAAAACTACTGTCCATTTCTTGTCATGTCGGTGAGCCTACTGTTTAGCTGACTGCTGTTTGATTTTGGGTTTTCTCAGGTAATGCGGCCTCATACTCCCCTGATCAAATTCCCCAACAGACAAGGCCTGCCCAGACCTAATGGTGAGCCTTTTTTTTTTTTTCCTGTGTGAATGAACGTGTCATTTTAGGTTCACATTTATCAGAAATGTAGTCTTTTACAATGCCTTCCCTGGTGATTATTTCATTACGCTACTCTTTTTCTTTTTCTCCTCTAGCCCAGGAGGCACTGAAAACTTTAGCACTAAACCTTTCTCAACATAATGCTCCCACTTCAGCTGCAGCATCGCCTCAGTTAGCAAGACCGCATGCACCTTTAACGCCAATCCCAGGCACGCCAGACACCCTGGCCGCTATTCAGCTACTTCCTGCAAGGTACCGCAGGAGACCGTTAACAGCAGATGAGATGGATTACATCCAGGTGAGGCTATCTTAACTGTACCCAGAGTATTTACACAGAACAATTTGGGTCTTTAAAACTGAGCAGAGTATGATAACGAAAGAGAGAGAAGACTGTCAAATGTCAAGCAAAGTTGGCAACAGTGCATTACCACCTTTGACTGATCATAAACTTGTAGCAGTATGATTCAAAATTACAAAGGTTAACTGTGTGGACTGATTGAGAACTTGGGAAAACTTGCTGTAACTTGTTCCTGGTGTATAACTAGCTATAGAAACTGAAAGTATAAGTTTAAATAAAGTTTTGAGTATTTAAGGATATATTTTGGCTGGTATGTGTTTATTTGTATTCTATATCATTTCTTTGCCACAGCGCGGTGGACCAGAGTGACGTGAAGCGACGCCATCACTGCAGCCAAAGTCCTTATATGTTGAAGATCAGTATGTCTTTAATCCTGTTCCTCAGCACAAGAGAACCTGATGCCACATGTAGAATAAAGTATTACATGGATCCTGTTCAAATGTATATATGTTTATTGTCAGTTGTTTAAATGTATATGAACTTCATACCAACAGATATCTTCCCTGTAAAGTCACACTAGCTCCTTGGGTTTGTCTTTTTTTCAGTGAGCTGGCATTGCATATTTTTCTCGGTTTCTTTTTAATCAATTTTAGTTTAAAAAAAACGCACCAACTCATCTTTATTTGCTAATTTATCTAATTTTACCTAATGACTAAAATCCAAGCAAGAGGCTCTAGTATACAGAAGGAAATTGGACATTTCATGACTCTCGCTGCACTTGAACGGATGATTTTTGGAGCTAAAAGGCTGGCGAGATAGTTGATGCAACAATACTGCATGAAATTACATTGAGTTCATGTGAACGGCTGGATTTAAATGATTAAAATAATGTTGGACTATTTTATTGTTGGATTTTGATTGTACAGATCCAAAACAAGCAGACCATAAAGGGAATTCCTGTAACAGGCCACCACTCTTTTCAAGAAAAAATGTAATTTAAGGTATTTATTGTTACCATTGCTGGCATGCTCTATATGGTAAACATTAACAACACTGAAAGTTCACAACAGTGCAGTATGATAGGCAACCATTACTGGCTTTCTAGCTATGAGTTTCAGTAAGCCGTTTACTCAGATGAATATTGGCACGAGTAGCACAGACATGACAGAAAGGCCGGAAGTGAATGAACACTTTACCCGTCTGCCTGGCAGATTGTCAGCTTAGTCTCTACCAGAGCTGAGAAAAGCTCACACTGTTAGTTTTTTTTATCTTCTCTTCTCGTGATATAAGTAGAAGTGACACCTAGGCAAACACACTTGAAGATAATTCAGCATTAGTAAGTACATGTCTCCTGTTTGGCAACAAACTTTAAACAGCCAGCTTCTAAACACATGAATTCAGAACAATTCATGGCTTTACAAAAATACCTCTGGATGTTTAAAACTCAATATCAAACACAATATGATCTGTATGAACAAGAAACTGCAGTATATTCATAGATTAATATAAACACTTACAGCTACAAGAAACTGTCAAGTCACAAAATGAGCACAACACTTGAAGGAACACTGAGGTATGTACTGGATTACTGTGATTATGGAAATTATTTGCCCTAAATCAGTCTTGGTCACGACATAAACGGCACCTTGTTATTTATTAATATTTCATTCTGTTGCAAACTAAAGACTCAACATTGCGCTTGAAGCAATCTGTGCTCTGTACTGGAGACCACAGACTCATCAGTTGCTCTGTTCGTCCAGTTCCTCAAAAGCCGGTAAGAAATCAGCAATGGTGTCCACCACGTAGTCGGGCACCAAGCTGTGGTTGGTGGTTTGGTCACTATTCCTGTACTCCTGGGCCTCCTCGATCTGAGACACACCAGTGAGAGTGAGCATGGTGTCGAGGCCGCAGTTGGACCCGAACAGCATGTCCGTCTCGAGGCGGTCCCCGACCATCAGGCACTGGGCGGGATCCACCCCTCTGAACTGACTGGAGATGCATTCGAACATGAAGCGGCTGGGCTTTCCGATCACAGTGGCCTTGCGTCCTGAGGCCACCTCCAAGGCTGCTGTGAGGGAGCCGGAACCTGCAGGGGGAGAGGCAGAGTAAAGATGAGTGAATCTCCACCAACCACTTTCATTTCCAGTTGCATGCTATTAATACTTCTGCAGGACAAGTTTGGCTGCAAGTGTGTCTCATGTAAGCTGCTTAGTCAATAGGTATAAATCATAAATATTTTCCAGAGGGCCACTTGTTTTAGAAAATCACCCTTCAGGTTTGTGGAATCTAATCTGGATTACTGAATGAGCTAAAGTGACAACTGCTCCACAACATCACATCTTGTTTTTTTTTTAATCTTAAATATATCAGGAGGAAATGAGGGCAGAGAGGACTGATGACATGCAGCAGAGCCCTGAGCTTGAGTGGAACCAGCATCTTTAACCCTGTGGTCTCTGGGTCACCCAATTACTACCTTATCTTTAAGCTCTGCAAACTAGTTATGATGAACTGATACAAGCTTGAGGCCAGGAGGTAGCTGTGCCTCGGTTGTGGGTTAAATATACTGCAGTGAAGCTTCCAGGTGTATTCTGCGTGTATGTGTGCAGTGGTGGGCCCCTGAAGAGTGGTGCAGTAAACAAAAAAAATTAAATAACGCAGGAAGCCGGACCTCTTGATGTTTTAGGGATTTGTTCTCTGCAGACCTGTCCTGTCACTGTAGATTCATACTAATGAACATTTAAAGAGAAACCTGTGATGCAGGTTGCACAAGCACAGCTATTTTTGCAGAATAAATAAGCTTTATGGCCCTCTGACCTCTTGGTATCCTGGACCCTTGACCACTAAGTCATTTTAACAATCTACCCATATCTAGCAGAAAAACGTGACGTGAATGAGCAATACTGTGAATTAAACTTCATCCAAGTATACCTGGTAGTATCCTTCCACCTGACAGAGGGTGCCAGGGGTCGTTGTCGGTGGCCAGGAACAGACACTCCGGGTCCTTCAGGTAGCAGGAGGCTTTGGCCAGTTTCAGAAAAGTCAGTTTGTCATCATGTCCAACCAGCACTGCCTTGACGTCCGGAGCCAGGGCGCAGTCGTAGATGGTGGCGTCCGGATCATCCGCCTCCTCCACGCAGGGGATGCCCGCCTCCTGCAGCTCCCTGCGCAGCCCGTCGCAGCCGATGACAAACACCTGGCCGGGGACCTTGACGACGTCTCTCAGGTAGAGAGCCGAGCAGTACGACGAGCTGAAGATCTGCTCCAGCATCACGTCTGTGAAGCCCAGCCGGTAGAACTTGTGCACATAATTCTCCCGTGGCCTGGTGCAGTTGTTGGTGACGAACACCACGTTTTTGCCGCGCCGGATCAGCGAGCTCACCACCTTCGCGGCCCCGGTTATCGCGTTCTCTCCGTGCCATATGACCCCGTCGCAGTCGAAGAGAAAGAAGTCCTTCGCCTCAAGCAAATTTCTAATCTGAGGTCCTCGAATTTTCTGGCAGCCTTTAAAGCCAAAGGCGCCTGCCATTCCGGCTTTTTCCTCGGTTACTTCCGTCTTTCACCTTCTAGTGATCCCCCATGTCGAAGGCTGGTGCATCATGCAGTGAAGACGGCGGGTTAAATGATACGAAAACAAATCAATGTCAGGAAATCACATTGCAGAGTCCTTGGTGCGGTTACATACACGGACAGCGAGCTACAAAAACATTGACGTCTAACCACGCCCACGCTGTCAAGACTGACCAATCAAACTGTAGCAGTTTAGCCAATCGGACACGTCTATTATAGGAATAGCACCTGCTAAAAATTAAATTGCGCCCTCATGGCTGCTGATGGACAAAATATGGCAATAAAAAAAATTTTTTTTAAAGTCTGTAAACCAAAAGAACACTATGGGAGACAAATAGAGCATCACAATTAAACCGCTTTAAAGTAAGTAATCATTGTGCACAATGGCCCTACTTTTCATTTTATATAACCCCTCGTTAAAACCAAGGTATGTACCAGAACACACTGAACCTTGAAGCAAATGGGCTACAGCATCGGAGGACCACAGCAGCACCACTGCTGTCAGCTAAGAGCAGGAAACTGAGGCTGAAATTCACTCGGGCCCTCCAAAATTGGATTTAAAAAAAGTAAAATAAGTTGCCTGGTCTGATGAGCCTTTATTTCTCAATGACATTATAAACAGCATGAAACCATAGATCCAGTCTGCCTTGTATCATCAGTTCAGGCTGGTACTGGTCGTGTCACAGTGTGGGGGAATATTTTCTTGATAAACTTTGGGCCCCTTAAAACAAATTAAGCATAATTTAAGCACCACAGCCTACCTGAGTATTCTTGCTGACCATGTCTATCCCTTTATGCCAAAAACGCTCCCACCTTGTAATGACTTCTTCCAGCAGGATAATGCACCATGCCACAAAGCTAAAATCATCTCATCACATATTGGTATAGCACATTGTTGACTCTATGCTACAAAGAATTAAGGCACTTCTGAAAGCAAAAAGGGGATCCAATCCAGTACTAGCAAGGTGTAATTAATGAAGTGTCCAGTGGGTGTAGCTTCATTTTTACCTGTGGGAAGATTTGGTCTGCAGTTGGTGAGTCATCCCTCACACACACATTTTCAACAAACACAGAAAACAAGCAATAGGTAATGCAGATTAATAAATAAATGAGTAATTCACACCATATCAAAAGCTACAAATTTAACAAAGCTCTTCATATGTATATTTTTTTATATGGTGCTGTACTACACTTTGGAACTACAGGCTTTCACCCAGGAGGAAAAAACTCAGTATGTTGTCAAGTAAGATTAAATCAATCAACTGTTGTCAACTTTCTGGTATTCAGCTGTGGTTAACAAATCATCTTCTTGGACCATTTATCAATTTGACTGAGTGAATTTCTGTTTTTCACTGATAAGTATCCAAGCCATGGCCAGTTGTTCATAACGTCAAATAATAACATCAGAGTATCTCCCTGAAATATACCAGAGTAAAAGAACAAAGTAGCAAAATAATCCTCATGAAGTAAAACAAACTTCATGATTATTAACAGAGAAATACAAATGTTACAGGTATTCCTAATAATAGCAATAACATTAATAATGAGAGGGCAGAAACTTCCTAAAAGCCATAACTTTAACATCACGTGGTTATAAGATTTCTATTAATGAGCAGCTGAAAGTGGCTCACTCTCAGTGCAGTCTTTACCTCATGTCACTAGGTGGAGCTCTAACACAAAAACATCCCAGATTTGAACCCTTGCTTAAAAATCAACAACAGTTTCGTGCACTATCTGCTGTCCCCTGCCTCGCTGTCCATCCTTTCTCTGACAGACCCTGAGCGGCAGAAAGGTCCAACCTATCAGCTTAATCTGATTTTAAATTGTTTCTATGTTTCTAATGTGTGTTAAATATACTCTGATCCGCTATTTTGTTTGGTTTTTCTTCTCTGCACTGTGAATTTCCAGGATTCTGCTTTGCTTATCTACAATCTTAAGCAGCTTTCTAATTTTCTTATCAGTTTTCTTTCTCTTTTTTTTAAATTCCCCTCCTGTCATGATTTTAGTGGGGGGGTTTTCTGCCCTCTGTTTCAGTTTGGACGCAAGGCAGAGAGAGGTGCCACTGACTGGCCTTGAGGCAACTGTTGTTGTGATTTGGCGCCATAAAAATAAAATAAAATTTAAATGAATATAATTAACTGCCAGACAAAAAAAGACAAATGAAGGGCAACAAAGCACTGAATGGACACTAAAAGCTGTCCTAATTGGTTATTAGTGAAAGGACAAAAAAGACCTCTCACCAGCACAGTATTCAGACTGTCTGCTAATGGAAACGGTTTGTGATCATATATAACAAAGAAATCTCAGTGAATCAGTGAAGTATAGAGTAAGAATAATTGAAATCAGACACTATATTATAATATTAATATGTCTAAAGTGCTACTGACAACTAAGTGTTCGGGGATGATGTGTGCAGATATTATCAGTAAAGAATAATAGAGGTTCTTTGTCCGACCCCAGATGTTTGTGTGGTGAAAAAGCTGGGAACTGAACACTGGAATGTAGGATACTGGATGGATAAAGGACCCTTCAGAGTGCCAGGATATAGTGCACACCTAGAGTCAATCAAGAAACCACATAAAAAACCACATAACACTTTTGACCCTCTGATTTATTCACGTTGAGCTATTGAGAGAGTACCTAGATACTGGTAAGATATATTACTGTGGTAATGTTAAGGCTGATTGGATGACAATAACCATGACATACTGGGTTTGTGTGCCAGGATGAAAGAACAGGGGTTACAAGCATCAAGGACGGTAATATCATAGTGTTCCTTCTGAAGGAACATTATTATGTCTGTCT
>VOQK01021773.1:71856-82832 GCA_015052645.1 Benitochromis conjunctus
TGTATGTGCTGAAAAATAAAGGGCACATAAAGAGAGACAGGAAATCTGACTTGAATAGGTTCTGGCTGATCTTGGCCTTTTGTCTTAGAGACCCTTCCAGAGGCGTCAGGATGTCTGGTGAGGGGAGTACTAAAGAAAAAAAAACCCAAAACAAAACAGGGAAGTGTTTCTATGAGTGAACAACAAACAATTAAAACTAGGTGCAAGTGTGCGTCTCCCTTACAAATTTATCTTCGTCTTGTCCTCTCCTTCATCCAGATGACACAAACTTGATCCTGGTGGTTCACTACTAATGAAACAAAAACTTCTTCACTCATTATGTGTAAATATTTAAGCATTCTATCATCTCATTTCAGTATCTTGTATTAATAGCATGTTTCTTGCCTCTCATCTTGATCCTTGTTTTCTGTGTTTTCTATTAACGGGATATAAACAAACTTTGAGAGTGGTTTAGGAAGCATCTGTTGACACATGCTTAAATAGTAGACCCTGAGAATACAGAGCGTCTCCTGGAAGCGGTTCAACTCCACCTACACAACATTAACAATCAAAGATTATGGTGATTTTTAAGAGATATGAACCACAATGGGACTTTATTAAGACACAGGCTACAGAATTAAAATAGCTACAGTGTTACCTGCATAAGTACAGAGTGGTGGTTGATGAGGACAACAGTGTGCTCCTCTAACCAACCGTCACTCATGAGAGAAGCCCTCTCTTGCTCATCATCCTCCTTACGCTTGTCAATAATGTCCCACAAACGTATAAGTAGTTCCTGTGTGCAAATCATTGCAGCTTAATTGTTTTTAAAGTTTATTTCACCTTAAAATTGATTTTAATACAAATTTAATGATTTTAGGAATATTTGTTTTGTTTTGTAGTGTAAATTCTTCTTACATCCAATCTCAGATGTAGCTCTGCTTTGGTATCGTCATCATCTCTCATATCATCAGGTATGCTGTTGAAGTCCTTCTGCCATTGAGACACTAACTCCTGCTTCAAGTCTGGGCGCCCCAAATAATGTTTGTAACCCTCTCTACAGACATCAAAAACAAAAAAATGCACATTCATAAATTAATATAGCATCAGTATTCATGAATGATTGTTTTCAATGAAAATTCATCTTTTATTCGCAAAACATTTCTGACCTAATGCTATAAACAATTAGACGATATAAATGTGTCACCTTGTGATTGATGCTGCATTGGCAGGTTGATTATACATTAAAACATGACAAAAACTCAGTTGTGAAGAATAAAAACTGATTGCAGCTAACAGATGTTAGTGGCTCTGGGTGTGTCCAAAGCCCACCGTTATGCTACTGTTAGATGTACAGAACATACATGTGCTGCTAGCTTAGACAGCGACAGCAAGGAGCTCATCTATACTTAGTGCCTGACATGGAATAAAGCAAGCTCACGCTACCCGGAAGGCTTGACAGAATACCTGACATTAAACAGGTGATGGTTGATAACAGAGCGTTGCGAGCGCAGCTCTTGCATCACCGTCTTCACATCGTCTACATAAGAATCGCACAATGTGTCCCAGTACGACGAGAGGTACTCTGGGATCTCCTAGAGAGGATCAAATGGAAGTATGAGAGGACAGAGTAAAAAAAGACAAAACCAAACAAAATACTCTTTAATGCAGCAGGAGACACATAGCAAAGACTTTCATGAAAATTGCTCTGAAATTGCGCACAGACTAAATTATGTAATAAAGCCTCCTTATGGTTACATCCAGTGAGTGCATTTTAATGTCATATCTGCTAACTAACAAAACTAAATCCTTTAGGGAAGAATAACAGATATACACAGAATCGTATCATACCGGAGGAAGCGGTTCATTCACATAGAGCTGGATGGATGATCGGGGGCAGGATGAGTTAGACTTAGGGGAGTTTTTGGGGACTTCTTGACAGCTAACACTGCACACTGGGGATACTGATGCACTCCTACCGGGCCCTTTTGAAAAAGCAAGAAAAAATATGTAAATAATCACCAATTAGTGCCAAGCCACCCTAAGATACCCATTTGTTAAAAACATCAAATGACCTAACACAGGTCAGTGAAACGACACACACAATTGTTTAAATGAGCAGAATACTGATCGAGTCACCTCTGAGACTTTGGACCTTTTCCTCTATAAGGCTGGAGCAGGACTCTGTGGGCTCAACAGTTTCTTCAGCGAGAGCTGTAGGATGGTCTACACCTGAAGGTGTACTTGAAGAGGACAACTCGGGAGCTTTTGCACTGTCTAGTACAGCATCTTCAACAGGAGGACTGGAAAAAGCTGATGAGAGAATATGTCATCATTTTGAAAGTAAATGTTGTGAAGAAGTGATCTACAACACTTTGTTTACTATTTAAATAAAAGTACTGTAGCTAATCCTGGAAGCATAGGCAAGGACGATGACGATGGCAATAATCCAAGTTCACTAAAATGAGCTGAATTATAAAAATAACTAAAACTTACCTCCCTGTGTTTTCAACATAGCTTGGTGCAGGATAGACTCCACCCTACTGTAAAGCTCCTGAACGTCTACATCTGCATCAACACGGACCAAAATGTTTTGCTTTTCGCCAAACCATTTCTCTAGTTTTGCCCAGGTATCCTGAAAAGCTGTGATCCTTGAGGTAACAAATCATGTTGGATGTTAACGGACACAGAACAAAGGTTATTCCTTCAAGTTAAGCTTCCTATTTTCTTCTTTTATACCTGTGTGCAATCTGTGCCAGATACACATTCTTGTCTGCAGGCTGGGAGGTTCTAGCAGCATCATCCAGATCTGCACAACATAAAAATTACACTAAGATTTAATTTGTTTCATGTAAATACAGCCTAACAGTTCATATTTAGGTGCATGTTGATAGACATTATTAAGCTCCTAAGAGTTTATCAAACCCATTTTAGTGTATCCACGACTGATTGCATGCTCATCAGGGATGTCCAGGAGCAAAGCCACGTCTAGCACAGGTGCAGGGGGTGGTGGAGGTTTTGGTGGATTGGGATCTTTAGCAAGGTTCTTCCTGCTTTTTACAACTTCATTTTCTAAGGATACAGCTCCACCAAGGGCTTTCTCTAGAAGATGCATCTGAGCGATGTCAAATGGGAATCCATCCAGAATCCAACCTGACTGAGATGGAAGCTGACTAATGCAGACACAATAAGTATTTCACTTTCTAGAGCGTGATTTGTTGTTCATTTTGTAAATGAATATTTCTACTACCAATGTCATTTTACATTGGTAAAATTAAGATGATGGACTCAACAGTGCTCACCTGATCGCCTCTACTATAATGTCCACTAACAGCTCATTAGGGATAGTGTTCCCTTTCCTCAGCTCTTTTTCCACAGCGGCTCCTTGTATGGCTCGCTTCGAAAGCTGGAAAAGCATGAAACGCTTTTACCCAAAATTCCAAATCATTAGATTCTCCAAATACATATTTGTATTTTTAACAACAAAGGAAAAAGAAATTCCCTCAGGCAGACTGGTGTTATAAAATGGATACAGGCTGTAATGTAGTTTAAGTAAATAGAAAAATGATAAGTACATACAAAGATTGATAAATACAACACATACAGCACTTACTGTTGCATTACTGGCTCTATTTTCTTCTTGGTTTTCAACATCTGGAAAAAGATGAAGTAAGAAGTGACGATAACAGCTTTGTATACTAAGCAAAGAAACACACCATCAAGTATAGTACAAAACCGAGTAAAATAAAATCATTAGACCTTCAGTAACCCACCAGATTTCACTGATGTGTTTGCGAGAGCTTGCTCATTGTCTTCCTCACTCTGTTGCGCTGTGCCCTGTTAATTTTGTCCAAAATAATAGTTTGAAATGACTTTTAAAGTCTATTTATAATAAGATAATACTGTATTATAAGCAGTATTATAATAATTTATAATACTGCTTAAACTCTAACTAACCTTCTCTCCGTTCTTGTGAGCATTCAGTGCCTCTTCAATCAAAGTATCAGTCGATAAGACACAGATGCCATGCACTGAAGCAGAAACAATACATACAGTGACAACTAACCATGCAATTTTATTCAATAATACAAGTATAATATAAGAAAAGTAATGATTTATGTGAAGATTAACTGTGTTTGTGTACATGAAATGCATCTCTGTTCTTATATCATGCCTTCAGCAATCTTGGACAGGCAGGTGGTCTTGCCAGAGCAAAACTTTCCAAGGACGCAGGCCTTAAGGGTAAAGTGTGGAAACAGTGATGATGATGGTTCATTGTCGGGTGGATCAACAATGTTCCTCAGTCGTTGGACAATGTACCCAAGAATATCATTGTTGGTCACGGGTAATTTCACTTCTTCAGCTTCCTCTGGCAATCCCCACTCACCCACCATATTCTGACAAACGCATGTCAAAGACAAAGAGGACCTTAGGGATTCAGATAGCATCTGGTACTTGAATTTAGATACAACACAAATTTCTTCATTGTCAAAAATGTAGCTCAATCGCCATACCACTTTTTATTTTAAATAAAGTCACCTCGTCAACAAAGGTTAGCCATATGTAAGGGCAGGCAAATGTGCAAAAAAAATATTTTTGAAACACTGCATTCATGTTTCAAACTCACAGTGTATTCATCATAATCCTGGTTGTTGAGTATCTCCTGCTTCTGAAGCTCTACAGGGTCTAGTGGTGCAGGGAACTCAAACCCTGGCTGGTGGTCCTTTATTGGCACGTAGAGTGGAAGACCACTGAACAGCAATTCCTTCCACTCTCTCATCGGCTTCTCTGGAATCCGACTGGACATCATAGCAGAAAATGACAGGAGGCAAAGCTTGAATTGTGAGGTTTGTATATGGACTATAAATTTTAACAATGTCCAGTCTCTTAATTCAACCGTAATACCTTTCTTAATGTTGTCTAAATGTATTCATTTAGTCAATCAATGTTGACTGAGGTGGAAAATGCTGTAAATAAACTCTGTAGGAATGCTTAATCTGGTCATGAGTAGCAGTGCTGATAACATGCATACAGCATTGCAGATAGATGGATAGCTTAAGACATCAAATATGGGGCATGATGAGCATGAGAAAAGACAGTCTGGATATTTACATGGCCTGATTTTATTTGACCACTGGTCAGTTGTACAACGACAGTTTCCAATATTGGTATTTGTTTTACAGGTTTGAACTCACATCTGCATTTGCACCACACTGTGCAGCGCTTTAGCATTAACATAAAAACACCTTCAAAATTTCAGTCAGATTTCAGTTTGTCAGTACTTTTCCAAAATACTTTCTATAATGTTTTTGAGTAAAAAGAAAGGATAGAAAAAAAATATATATTTTAAAAAGTGCCCAAATTACTCTCAGTCCTGTTGTAATATTTCTCTAAAAACATACATTTTATAACACATTTCTGAATTTTCACATATTTGTCAAATGACCAAGTGATCGGTTTTGGAATCAAACACCATTTGCTGCATTTATACTTCATCTTTACAAAGCAACTATGTTACGTACTTTCCATTAAGCAGTCGATATTCTCCAACCTTTGTTGCCAAGTCCATTATCTGCTCCAAAATGCCCTTGCAGCTCTCAAAATGCTTCTTATATTTCCTTTGAGCTCTCTCAGCAGCAATCCTGTTACAGAATTCAAGCTCCTTTTTGATCTCTTCTGCACGATCCAACTTAGCCTGCTGAGCCAGAGCCTATATTAGGCCCCAGTCAGAAAGAGGGAATCAGTGGAGAAGGCATAAAGGTTCCTGCTAATCACCAGTTTTGTAATTTCATTTAAGAAATTAGGGAAGATGCTAAATATTACATTTTATCATTTACTGCATAAAACTTAGCACTAAGTTTTATTCACAAATAGCTCCGTAGACGAAGACAAAAAATAACAGAAAGCAGGATTTTATCACTACTACTGAACCGCTTCTGTACTAAGTCAGCTGCGTAGTTTACAAAAAGACACAAAAAGACTCTCTAAAGACCACTAAATCTGTCATCTGTAGTGTATCTGTGATCACTGAATGGACATATACTCTTACTATATCCTTTATCCATACCTCTCAAGTCCATCTGTTTCTCTTCAAGATAACAAATTCTGTTGATACAATACAACCTATGTAAATCTGGCTTCTTATTTTTATCCCTATTAGACAATTAATACTATTACTGACAAAGCCTAATACAAAACGACAGCAGTGAGACATCCATCCTCACATATCATCCTATCTCACCGCCTCCCTGTCCAGAGCTTCCTGGAAGTCCCTCTCTCTCCGCTGCTGGTACTGCTGTTCTCTGAACAAGCGGTTCTCTCGGATGACCTCCTTCTGCATACGTATCTGAAGTAGCTGGGTTGCCAAACGCTGCTCCTGCTGAGTCTGACGTGTCAGTCGCTTCACCAGTTGCTCCTCTCGTCGTGCCTCCTGAAGGGTGGGAAAGAGGAGGCTAATAAGCTGATTTTGGGGTTAAAATGACAAATGACAGTCAAATAACAGACTATTTGAGGTCAATAAAAATTTAATAGATGAAAAAACGTTTGAGAACCACTGGATTTTTAAAATATATTTAACAAAGGCTATTAATATTTCTCAGTGAGAAGTTTCACCTCCTGAGCTTCATGGATCTTGAGCTGCTCCACCAGGAATCTGTCTTGTCTTTTCTCTCTCTCTTTGCAAGCTACAGCATTTTCCTCCAGCCTCTTTCGGATTTCTTGTATGTATCTGCTGCTGGACTGTAACGTCACCTTATTTCCACTTCCAAGCAAATCACACTTCTGACTGATGCTACCAAGGGGAAAATCTATGGGGATGGACTGACCGCTAAAAATAGAAAGAAAAAAAAAAAACATATGTAAGAAGTAATATGGTAGCAAAGATTTAAGCGTGTCCATTAAAACAGACATTTAAATATATGTTTAGTCCATAAATAAAATATTTTCCTTTTCTCGTACCTTGATGATAACCTAGCAGCAATTACTTTCTTCCTGTTTGTCTCAAACTGGGCTATTTCAGTCTGGACAATCTATGTAAACAAAACACAATAACACCCAAGAGACAACAGACCAAAAATGAAATTTTCCTCTGTGGGTTAGGAAATTATCACAGCATTTTTATCTCTATCACACCTGTGCTTGCCGTTCTTTGCGCGTCTGCTGCAGCTGTCTCTTCTTTAAGCTGAGCTGTGAAATGTATGGAGGCGGCTTGGGCACCTGCATATACGTGGCCTGGTTAAAAGTCATGCCTTTGTGCTTGTGATGAAATGCCTGCAACTGCAACGTACACAGTTCAGAGTGGTAAGTATCTCAAACTTTTCTTTATTGCAATAGCATGATATAAGATTATGTACAACAGAAAAATACTGTGTGCCACCTGAGACTGAGAAAAATTTTGGAAATGGGGCTTTAATTATAGACCAGTTTAAGTAAGCTAATACTGTATTTAATAATGTCTTCCAGCACCTTGTCAATATTCTTCAGTCTTTTCTCATCCTGGTCTTTGACTTGTCTCCTCTGCTCGATCGGAGGGGTCACCACAAACTGCTGAAATTTCTCCTTATAGTGCTGAGAAATTTTCTGAAGTTTCAGTTCTGTATCACGTTTCACCACCTGATGCAGTCGCTACATGAAAGGAAAAACACTTGAAAATACAAGTCAGGGAAAACGATTTGATATCATTTCTTTCCTGATCTCCTTCAGCCTGTAACACGAAGACAGAGCCACGGTAAACTGACACAATATGAAATGATTTCAAATGAAATCATCATTTCATTTTTTATTATTGATAAAAAGCAATATGTTTTTAATATCTAAATATGTTTCTTACCTATCAAAACGAGCCTGCTTCAAAAGAAAAAAGCCTCTAACAACCACATACATACACTAAACAAACAGCCCTCTTACGTCAGAGTAGATCTGATGCTCCTTTTTGTGCAGGTTTGCACAGGCTGCAGGCTGCATAATTTCCATCATTGTCCCACTGATGTCTGCTTTCCTGTTCTTCTCAAGTGAGACATAGAGTTGGTATAGAAGGCGTGTGGCAACCCCCTGCTTCTCCTGCATTAGGTCGTGGGCTGTGTTTATGTCGAAGGAGATCCCCAGTAAATGGAGGGTAGGCTCAAGGCGGGTAAAATTATTCAGTTTGGAGACGGAGGTGCTAAAACGAAAGGTGTGATTTACTAAACTTATTATGATTAAATGAACTGCACAATTAAGCACCTGTAGCTAAGAGACAGAGAAGGGGGCAACTTACTCTTTCTTCATAAACATATTGAAGTCGTTTTGCAGCTGATATTTATGCAAAACTTCCCCCATTAGGTAACCACTGGCGAAATCTTTGGCAATGGTGTTTGGCTCTGTGGAGATGAACATTTAGTCATTTACCCAAACATAGACTGGTATATTTTGAGCAGTCTAGACAAACTATTGGCTTAATGCATTAACGTGTTGATGAGTATTGTGTGTTAACTTTGAAATGCTAGCCCTTGCGTTGTTGACTTTATAAATGGACGTGCCCTTTGTCTTTTTAGCGTCCAGGAGCTAATAACAACATCTATACCGAACTTTAGCTTCATTAAGCTAGCAGCTAGTTCGTTGGACAAACTTACCTACAGCCTTTGACAGCTGGAGCTCCTGGTTCAGCCACCGGCACAATATATCCGACATCGTACTATTTCAACTCTTACATTTATACTCAGACAATACACAACCCAACGCTACCAAGAGTATTACATTTTAGCTCCTGGATAACATCAGAAAAACAGACACAACGGAGGATAATCCCACTGGTACACCGTTGCCATGGCGCCCTATCAACATTACCGGTATAGCTGAGTACTGCTGAGTATAGCTTACCCTGGATCAGTTTTTATTTCACAAACAAGTGTAATTAAAAACCAGACTTAATAACTGCTAACCGATCCAGGACCTGTGCTACTTAATACTAAAGGGACAGTAGTATTTTTAGTCAACCTTCAGCATCATCATCATCAGACATTAATGAAAAATAATAAGTTGTAATGGACTTGATAGTATCACATTGGGTACGTTGATTGTGGTTAAGAGGTTTATTAAAAATATATATATATAGAAAAAAGAAGCACACCGACAAACTAACAGTTAGCCAGACAAGTCATTTTATTGCATTTAAACAGATAGCATACCATTTTGTGTTAGTAGTGTTAACATTTATTTTTTCCACTCGGACAAAATGTAGTGTTTTCATTCAATAAAATCGAAAGGATAAAATAGTCTGCTAAATATCACGAATTTTGAAGCATTTTCCTGAAATAAAGTATTTTTTTTAATGCACAATACTTTCAGTCGTGTTGTCATGCAGAACACTAATTGTTAGTTTCCAAGCCATATGGCAACATAAACGAGGAGTTTACCAGCCACTGCTTTGCTGTGATATTTTAGATAGCATGCATCAATTTCACAAAAACATCCAAGGCCAGCGAGGAAGAAGCAGCAAGTTTACACTGGTGTACAAACCACAAATCCAAAAGTTCTACAGTGTAAACACTCATTAGAAATGAAGATGATCCGCAGAAAAAAGCGGACACTTTAAAGCAAAATATAACTCGTCTGCAGCTGCAAAGAAGAGCTCTCTAGCCCTACATACACTTTGTCTGGCAAAGCGAATCTCCTATGGTAAGATAGCAATGCAAAGCAGAGTAAGCTAAAAAACAAAAAAATCAAACAGGATCACAATTCTTATTCACTTTATATACAACAAATATATATTTAAAATCTGACTCTGTTTGAATTTTCCTCTATTAACTAAATAGTAGAGGGAATATAATGCCATTTTATATAAAACGTCATGAGATTTTGTATTGCAAGAAGGGAAAAACAGAAAATGACACTTATGTACAGTTTGTTGCATTAATAATAAGATTTCGAGGACAATAAAAAGGTGCCAGTCTGTTGATCCAAATCAACATAAATCCTGTGACACTTTGTGTAACTTACAATTTTCGAAGCGCTGCTTGTTTAAAAAAACAAAACAAAAGCAAGCTTCAAAGGAACGGAATATGCAGTCATGTTTAAATACTCAGAGCTATATCCCCTCTTTACAACGATCTTAAAAGATGATGATCTCCTATACTGAAAGTGTCTGATTCAGTACTGTCGCCTCATAAATCAA
The DNA here is from genome assembly GCA_015052645.1 of Benitochromis conjunctus. Taxonomy (NCBI): domain Eukaryota; kingdom Metazoa; phylum Chordata; class Actinopteri; order Cichliformes; family Cichlidae; genus Benitochromis; species Benitochromis conjunctus. The sequence continues at coordinate 81,986 of VOQK01021773.1, forward strand.
AATTCAGAGCAGTTTTCTAAGAGAAAGAAAGCGGGGACACAATTTTCTCAGTAGTCAAAGGGGACTGACTGCCTGCCTGTTATCAGTTCATCTGTGAAGACGGAGTTAAAGTTCGTTTTTCTCATGATTCATGTCACAGTAGGTTTGCTTAAAGCTTGTTGGCTGGAGGCACTGAGAAACAACAGACCACATCTGCCACACGGGCAAGCCCTGGCCTGACTCTAAAAGAAGAAAAGAAAACAATACGTCTTGCTTACTGTGTCAAATGATAAGCTTTGTATACTCATTTGTATTCAATAAGCATTTCTACTCATTATCTATCATTTCTCTCCCTTGGTCCCTTTACCTAACCATAGAAATTAAAAGGTGGCTTACGAAAATTAAGCATATATAAATTATTATCTAAAAACATTTTTTAAATGTACTGCAGACCAAAAGGAAGTAAACACAGCCTAGCAAACTGATACCAAGTTCTTGTGCAGAACTCTCTAAAGAAACCAAAGAAAGCTTCGCAATCCACACAGATACACAGAGAAGCCACAGCACTCACTAAAATTGATGAAAAATGACATCTCCTGTACAATAAACTAAAGTGAGTGGGATCCAGATACTGAAAAACAGTGCACTTCCAGTCAATTCTGAATAACACTACCGTAACACATTGTTAACAGCAACATTTAGGAGTAATAAGGCAATGTGTGAAATGTGATGGTGCAAATCACTGGAAGCACTGCAATTTGAAAACTTTGATTATCCATCCAACTTGACTGCATTAGTTAAAAATGTATGAAAAATGTATAATTTCAATCATCAACTTGAAGGATATTATAAGTATTAGCCTGACCGT
>VOQK01021773.1:82889-93364 GCA_015052645.1 Benitochromis conjunctus
CACTTTGTATTCGTGTGTTTAGCTTATAACAGTGTATATCCGATGGGTTTATCACCCATATATTTCCAGACCATAATATTAAGCACCACACCCACATCTGTGTAAACTAAAGATGATTCTCATCGATAAGTGCATAGTTCCACTGATATTTCCCTGTTTCAACAGTTATTTCTGAACTATAGATCACATGTGAGAGGACTTGAGCTTCAGTCCTGTAGCTGTCACAAAGCAGGTAAGATTAAACCAATGGTGGAACAGCAGAAGGCATGAACAATTAAAACTGCTCCTTTCCTAAAGGTATTTATAAAGTATTTTAGGGTGCCATTAGAAAGTTTGAAGCTGTGTTGCATTCAGTTTTTCCTCTGTAGTGCAGTAAAGCTTACATCAGCAAAAAAAAAGAAAGAAAGATAAGCACACTAAACACAGGAAATGCCATTAGGAAATGCCCATCACACAACGTCACAGATCAGACAACAGGTCTCCAAGGGGCGCAATATATAGTACGATAGAAAGAGGTACGAACGAATCATTTGAGGAGTTTTGCTGCCATGATAGAAATGTTTTGATATATAAATATACAGATTTATATTCATAATCCAAGGACGAGAAAATAACAAGATACACATTTCTATGTGTTTGGCATAAACGTCAGAAAATGAATTATTAACTGCTGCTGTCGAAATGCAACAATCATGTAGTGCTACATCAGAAGGGATATTTTGCTAGAATATATGGCTTAGCCTTGTGATACATGACACTGGTGACAGTAATGATGAAAAAAGTTTCACATTAAACCCCTTGACCTGGCAACTAGTAGTGAGAGAGAGAGATGATGTCATGGTTTTGTTGATGACAGCAGGTTTGTGAGCCAGGTTGCTGCTGATGACGACAGCTGTCGTTTCTCCCCTGTATTCTCCTCTCCATCCGGGAGAAGGAATTGAGTGGAAGCAACAGAGGTAGGCGATCCCAGTGAAGGTGCCAGGCTGCCCATTTCTGCAGCATCCACGGGGGAGTCCAAATGCCAGGAGCACTGGGGCTTGTAGCCCCCAGCACAGGCAGCCTGTGGCTCTAGGAAAGACTCGGGTGAAGGCAGGCCCATGTCATCACTTGGGGCTCTAGGTTGCATCTGAGGTCGATAGCCTCCTCCTCCATAATTGCCCGACTGATCAAGCTGGGGTTGGTGGCACTCGGAAGAGCCCTGTGGATCCAGCTGGAGGACCAAAGAAGACCCTGAGGTCTGGATCCCTGTGTATGTCACATCGGTGTGAGCTGAACCCATAGATGATATAGAAGAAGCAGACGAGTCTGGGAAACGTGGCCTTATGGGACGCTCATCTACCATTTGGTTATAGTAGCGTAATGACGTTGGCTCATCTGTGTCAACTGACTCATCTCCTACCCCCTGCCCTTCATCATCCTCATCTTCCTCAGGAATGGCGACGAGCATTTCTTTAATACAATCATACTCAGGTGTTTCGACAACACACACCATGCTGTGGGGAGATGGCTTCACGTCCAATGGACCCTGAAAGAGACAAAGAGTCAGATATTGTTTCACAAGGCAGCGTAAAAAAAAATAACACATAAACAGGGAATGAGCATTTATAATCACAAAGGAAGCACAAAGAAGTTTATAAGGATCATACTGCATTAAGCTAATACTGTACCTGTGTCCTGGGCCAATCACTGGGAAGCTTAGGCTCTGGAATATCTGGATAGAATGCCTTCTTTACCCTGGTAGGAGCAGAATTTTAATTTTAACATTTAGAACGATCAAGTGTCTGAATTAAAAAAAAAGATGCTCTGTATTGCTGCCTTGAATTATAAAACCATCTCTGGCATACACGCAAACAAGAGAGAAAGACTAGCTATAAAAAAAAAGCAGCACAATAGTCTTACCACTTCCTCTTCTTGTAGCAAGTGAAAGTGACAATGGCCAGTAATAAAGTTACAATCCCCAAAGAACTCAAGATCTCCAAGATGAGCCAATCAGCTGTCAGGATAGGACAATGAGAGTATTAGAAATGCTACACTACCAATTTACCTACATCTCAGTACAAATTACGCTATCTATCTATACATATATACACACATAAATGCATGCATCATACATTAGAATCTCAAATAATGCTGACAGACTGACATAATAAATAAAACTGTTGTTAACCAGTCTTAACTACACACATGTAACTACATATTTACGTACTGTAGGGCTCTAGTGTTACAGACGCAGTGGTGCCTGTGTTCTCCCCCGCTGCAGTGTAGGCCTTGACAGTAAATTTGTAGGTCCCCTTACGGAAACCCTTTGCTGTGTAGCTCATCGTTTCTGCATCAGTCAGATTGGCTGTTCAAAGGGTAATGAACAGAAAGCCAGAGGGGTGAAGTAAGGAGAGAAAAGTAGAAGAAAAGTATTAACCAGATGCAAAATGCACACATTTTGATGAACTGTGCAATAACATAATTATTCATGATCTTTGTCCTTTTAAAGCATCGTATTGTAACAGTTTTACTGGTTACACAGGAGGCCGATCATAAAATATACCTAGTAGTTTAAACTGGTAACCACTGCTGATGTAAATATTGTAGCCCCGGAGGAAGCCTCTTCTGTTCACCAGTGGAATCTCTCTCCAGGTAAGAAGAATATCAGCGTTCTGCTGACTGGCTGACAGAGTCAAAGCAGCAGAAGGGACTGTGGAAACCACAAAAGGTAGGAAAGGGTTGGAGGAGCATGGCGAGAAGGCGAAAAACTGTCAGCGATTAAAACGCACAGTGTCACTGTTTTTGTTTGTTTGTTTTTTAAAGATAAGCTTTCAGTGTACAGCGTTGTCCCTACCCAGCTCCTGTGCATATCCCTGCCAGCGCTGCAACAGTTCCCTGGTATCTGAGGAGCAGCTGTACAAGGATAAGTTGTATCTCACACCTGGCTGGAATGTATCTGTTGACAGAGAAAGAGATTATTGTGTGTTATCCAACACAATTTAAAATTCGAAAGCCCCTTTCAGTAGCGTTATTTGAGGTAACTGAGTTTGTTGAAAGCTGAAAATCTTAATAATATCTTAAACCTCTTTCAGACGCATACTCTCTCCTGTTAATCTGAACGTGACCACTCCATATCAGAATGCACGCTCTGACCACTTTTCCATAAACCTCGAGCCCAGTACATTTTACGCAAACATTTTCAGTATAGGAGTGACTTCTTGCAGTCACGAGACTGCAACTGCACGGGTGTCCCTCCAGCATCTTGAGTTTCCCAGCTCATTAAAACATCGATATTTTGGAGAATGCCTAAACAAACCTTTGCCATGAGATACATGCTTTCAGTCACAGTACCAGTGACAGGTCAGATTAACATTTAACAGTTCATCACATAGTTGCAGCTTCAGAATCCATCAGTAAAAAAGCATGAGAGTTGTGTATGTAGCACAAGAGCAGTAACTTTAACAAATCATCCTGGAGGAGACACGAGCAAACGACAATTGATGTGTAATTCACTTCAATCAGGTGAGCAATACAGTTAGATTTTAATAATTGCCAGATCCACTTACTAAATGTGTAAAGATGAGTTCCAGTAACCGACGGGATATGGCTTAACTATAGTCTGACTTTATGCATTATTCCACTTGATGAACTGTCAAATCTCACAGACGACATATAATCCTGTGTCAGTAATTTTGCCTCTTTCTGTCAATGCTGTTGGCATGTTTGAATGGAGCTACGAGGAACGTTCGCAGGAAAATGGCTCATGTCTCTGTTTTCACAGGCTGACAGTTGTTGCATACCTGACTCAATGGACACATTAGTGGTTCCAGCAGGCAACTTAATCCACTCTACACGGCAGTCTTGTGGGCAGGAGGCATCAAGCCATTCTACCACATACCCACAGGTGGCATTGGCATTGCTTTCCCAGAAGAGGGGAAAACCTTTGTCTGTATAAACTATCCTGGACGCAGCAAGGGGTTCCACACCTGGAAAGATGAAAACAAGCTCAGCAATGTAGAAGCTACATCTCTACACTGTTTCTACACAACAGAATGCTACTTTAGGGTTTCAACAAAGACATATGTTATATGAGTGAAAGCAGACGTTTAAACACCATGAAGTTCTCCTTAGAAGCTGCCAGCAATGTCACATTAAGTCAAGTGTGCTATTGAAATATAAGACAAACATCCCGCACACACTCTCCCTCCAGTTCCACATACTTGTCAAATGTACTCTCGCAGGTGGAGAAGATCCGACATCATTCCTTGCAGTGACAATTGCTACGATGTTGCTGTTACTGCTAAAGAAAGCGATTTCTGTGAGGTTGACTGGCGTAGACCAAGTATTCGTTGGCAAGGTTACAGTCGGCGCAAGTTTTCGATTTTCTTCAGGGTTCCAAAGGGAAACTTCATATTGTGTCAGTTTACCGTGGCTCTGTCTTCGTGTTAGAGGCTGAAGGAGATCAGGAAAGAAATGACATCAAATCGTTTTCTAATTATCAAGGTACATTTTCACGGTGACCTGTATCAAAGTGGTAAAACGCAGTAAAACGAGACAAGATGGAGAATGAAGACAGATGATGCACATGTTACTGACTTACTGTCATGCTGACTGCATTATAGCTGTAGTCAACATAATGAATCTGTGCCCTCCACATAAAGCAAATTGTCTAAACTGACCATCTAAATCTAAAACAGCTCAAGTCAAAGATGGAAAAAAAAAACACATTACCTTCCAAACAACCTTCCCAGTGTTATCTGCGTTCACCCATATCCAAGCATCTGGGGCATCTGGAGCTGAGAAAAGTCAAAAACATACCCACGTTACGTTACATTTCAGAGACTCTAGTCCTATAGCAATAAGTGATCTAAATTTCCAGTATTTAGCAACACATTTACTTCTTAGAGTTCATTAAAGATTAATTATTCAGGCAGACACCCAACAATTAATCACTAAAAAAAGTTACTGATTGATAAAATTACAAAATACTAACCACTTGCAGCCCTAATTCTGCCAAAATAAACAATATCACAAATAAACAATTTACCATAGGGTTTGGTTTTGAAGGAAGACAGTTCGCTCCAGTTTCCCCACTTCCAGAAATTCTGCTGGGCACCGCAGCGGACTTTAACACTGTAACGCTCATCAGGATACAGGTCCGACAGACGCACAGACCTCAGACCCACACCAGAGTGAACACGCTGGAAACAGACATTCGATTTTATAAGCACAAACGAGAGAACATCCCACATATGGCCTTGCATTTGTTGAGGGCAATGTGGTAGGAAGCAGTGCCAAAAGAATCAAAGTGATGATGTCTGACATATTTCGCAACATACACAAGCTCAGACTTCTCACCTTAATTAGTTCTCCGTCCTCTGTGCTGGTAATCTCTACCTGGCAGACAAGCGCCAAGGAAGAATAGCCGTCGTACTTCCAGTGCCACGACAAAGTGGCATTCCAGGCATCGGCAACGGCGCTCAGCTGAACTGGCGCCACTGGACACACTGAGGAGGAAGAGTGATTCAACAACATCAGAAAAGAAAAAATATTTCATATATTTTTGATTTCTATATTTCTGTTTTACCAGGAGAGTATGTGCAGTGACGGTGAGATAAGCTAAGGTTGAGCCACCTACCTCTGTGACTGAGTTCAGCAGTGTCAGTGAGGCTGTACTGACCGAGAATATTGTCAGCTACCAGTGTCCAGTTACCCTCCCACGTGTCGAAATTACAGGTTAGTTCCTTCTGTACCATATCTTGGTTGACCATAGTACAGTCCCTAAAAACAAAACAAAAAAGGCACAAAAAATTAGATTTATAAGTGTAGCAATTCAAAATATTATGTAATCACTTCAAAGAGTCATTCTAACATATAGAAAAGGCACAGGATGAAAAACATTTTGGCCAGCTATTACTGTAAAAGGCTTGGAAGTGTGCCAATCTGCTATCAAATGGACACACAGAGGCAAGTGGTCTCTTTGCCTAAGTGTTTTATATTTCTTGTCTTCCTTTCTCGGCTAGTTATTTTTTCCATGCAAAAGATAAAAAAATGATTTTTAGAGAAAGGCAGAGGAACTATCATAAATAATTTAAATACATTGTCTCAAATACAAACTAACTCTGAGCCGATGATGGCTAAAAGCACAGTCTTGGACATAAAAGCTGAAAGGGCTTCCGCAGCTAACTTTTTAACTCAATCTTCTGTTTTCTTTCCATCCTGTGTTCATAGCATTTTTATCTGGAAGAAAACTGCCGGCATGGTAATGTGGAGAGCATCATCGCAGCTCTTCATTGAAAAAGTCCCGCCCATAATCATGCAGGTAATGCTAGTTGATGAGCGGCACACGTGTGCATTTTATAATCCATATGTTATTCTTGCCTGAGGAGAGAGGTTTAAGGCGCTGCAGTTAGACCCCCCCTTTTGCTTCTGTGACCTACCAGACAAATAACTTTTTCAAGCTTGGTGCAGCTTTCGTGCTGACACTGGAAAAACAGCTTTAGGTGGCAATGTAGCTGACGTGAAAGTTATCGAGTGAAGGACGAGACAAGAAACATCCAACATGTGGTTTGGACAGGTTTGGACAGATGCTGTTTAGAAAAATACAGGCAATGGTGCCCCGTATCTTCCATGTATTCCAGAACCTTTTTTTTCTGTAAACGAGTGATTGTACATTTCTACTATTCCCTTTTTGTGAGTGAGACTGCGTACCTCTTGTTCACAAAGTAACGAGTTCCTCGTTTCTTGCCATACAAGTGAGTGTCTCGTCCTTTCTTCCAGTGGCACACAGCTGATCTTAAGTCATAAGTCTCACATTTAAAATCAGTGGGCAGTGGTGGATCTGGGGATGTGGACAAAAAAAAAAACAACTCTTAGTCACATTTTTAGAGTATGCCGAAAACATTAGCCCAGATTAGATCTAAAAATATTTCAGGCATGTGTTTAATCTTACATCCAACAAACACAACTGTTCCATACAGTCTTTCCTTGTCGTTCGACAAACAAAACATGTTGCTTCCTGACGGGCGAGTTGCAACCAGATTAGACACTGTAGTGGAGTAGGTCCGCCTGCTCAGTCGTGTCACGGTCGTGACGTTCCCATCGTACTTTATCTTATCAAAAACCCTCCTTTCGTCCATAATGCAACAGAAGGTGATGTTGGCCCCCACAGGTAAAACTTTGTCCTGGGGATATACCTTAACACTCTGCTCACTACCGGGGTGATCATTTCCTAAAATAGAAAACGGAATCGAGAGAGAATAAAAAAATGAGTGAGGAGAGTAGTAAGGTGTAAAAAGACATGGATATGCACAAGGCAAATATTTTAGGTAGATATATATTTTAGAGTGAAAGAGGCCTTAATGTGAACATGTTAACAGGATACTAACTGGGTACTTAGGTTTGAACTAATTACTGTTGGTCTATAATATACATGCATGCCACTGACCTTGAAGTGTCTCAGTCTGACTCCATTCACTTGTAGTCTGCCCATCTCTTGAGCGGATTTTGACTGACAGGGAAGTACACTCCAGAGGGTTAACTGAAGTCCACGTCCACTGGTGCAGACCACTCATCTTATTCACTGTCGGAAAGACTGTCTCCTATAGAAAATACACAGAATACACAGTGAGGGATTAAAACATGTAACTGGTGAAATATTGTGACCATCATAGCTTAACCTGGAGAAGAAACCAACTACTTATTGCACACAAAACCTAAAGTTTATGTAAAATCAAAGAAACCATTACAGGAAAGTATGCAGCGCAAGAGAAAACGATAAAGTGCAAATGTTCCTACACTCATAATTTACTACAGTTGCTTCAAAATGCCATAAAAGGTCATGCAACCAACCCAAAGAACAACACGAGAAAAAAAAAAGTTCATAGAAAATGAAGTGCTCTTACATAGAAGACAGTTTCATTGAATTCAGTTCTTAGAATGATGAGGTCAAAGGTCGTTGCGCCTCCTCCCAACCAGGATATGGAGAGTTCCTGTGTGTCCCTGTTAGGAGACAGCGTCACCTGCTGAGGTACCGTAAGGCCTGGCGAAAAAAAGATCACACCAGGGTTTAGTGATTACAGGACACACAGTTTAACTCTAAATGGCTTCTTAGAATGAAAGAAACCTTCAACATTAGAGGAATTCAGCAGAGCAGATTAAAGTTAAAATTTCCTTCACGTATTTCAGTCCTTACCAGTATCTGCATGAGTGTGCGTAGTCAAAAACCCCAGGACTATCCACAGGAGCCAGACAAAGCCATTGCTAATAAGCTTTGAGGTGGGAGTGAGACTTAAACGAGCCATTTTTATCTACTGGCCAAGCGTCTGCTTACAGGTCCTGATGAAGTGATGGTCCTCTTCACTACAATACCGTGTTAAAACATCCTGAGAGGCAAAACCTAGACAGAGGAAGGCCTGTGGAAAAAAACCCAGAAGGACAGAGTTCAAAACAATGATAAACGTATCATATTAAAACATAGATATTACAAAAAAGACAATAACAGCCTGGCTGTGAAAAAAACATAATGCTAAGGACCGGGAGTTACTTGGGGACATTGTGAAGCTGTCCGGGTCGAAGTCATGTAAACATAATGTTTTTATCAAGAAAATATTCTGGCACGCACAGTGTTTTTAAGAAATGTGCTTTAGGTTTGTTTCTGTCACTGCTGGGTTCACTGGGGACCAATGTGTTGAACTGACTTCAATTTTTGCAATACCTTACTGCACGCTGTCATTCCTATGTGACATCTTGCCAAAGCCAGATGTACAGCTGCCAAGAAAAGTCAACTCTAAGGAGAAAAAAAAACCCCAAAACTTCGTTGTGGCAGCTGTTGAAGCACACACATCACACACACTGGTTATGAAAAGCCTGCTGTTCCTGATATTCGGGTTATCCTGTACTTGTCCTCCTCTTAAAGTTCCCAGTTTTGGGATTTTTCTAAGCTGTTTTGGAAGGTTTTGAATTTAACACTGCTCCTATTAACCAGACTTATGAACAATCAGAAAGATACAGGCAAACTGGATACAAAGACAGCTGTGGGACTAGCATCGCAGGTTCTTTTGGCTGCTCCTTTATTTCTTAAGGGTTCACCACACCAGATGGATCTGCATATTTGATTTGGCCCAGACTTTACACCAGACGCCCTTCCTGACACAACCCTCCCACTTATCCAGGCTTGGAACTGGCACTACAAGTACACTAGCTTTGGACGCCCCAAGGCCGGCTCTGTGTCTCCTCCCACTTTCGAAATGAGGATCTTTTGCACGTATTATCCACAGCACCATACAGCCCCACAGCTGTGGGACAGACAAGACAAGAACATGTATCCCATGCAGCTGGAACTTTTTGTGCATTTAACAGGTGCTCTACATATAAGCTTGCAATACTTAACCCTACAGATTCAAGCCATTGACTAAAATCATTGCACAATATAAAAGATTGATGTAGCTACTGCAGCATTACCAGTTACTCCCGTCTTGAGGCTTTGAGCTGAGCTTTGTGGGCATTATGACTGAGCCACTGTGGGCCGATGCATGCTCACACAAGTGAGTTATGAATCAGAAAGCAGGTCCACCCTAAAGTACACCCTGCTTTATCCCCTTTTTTATTTTAACAATTTAATAAATGAGCTTTAGATTGTATTCAATAAAACTTTAAATTAGGGACTGAGACTATAAAATCACTGGGGAAGTACTTACTGAGATCATAGATAAAATGAGCCAAAAAGTCATTTTTCCATTCATCTCTATACAAACAGACAGACCTCCAACGTTTATATACAGTCTATGACACCAGCACATTTAACTATTCCTATCAGGACTGAGGTATACACAGCCAAAGACACATTTAATTGAAAGTAATGTAGGCTGAGTAGACACACTCGCATGAAAAGGCAGCTGGCAGCAGTTGTAGATCTAGCTGAAGATAACTTCATCTAGCTACGTGTTCCAGGGAAATATCAACCCAACCATTTATTTTCGTTAAATGGAATGTTAGAGTGTATTCAATTCTAATGTCAACACAACTCCTTCCACAGGTACTGCCAGTCAAAAATCTGTACCACCTAGGTCTGCTCACCGTCTGTTTGGCTGCCCTCTAAAACCACACAAATCATTCACAGCTGTTATGGTAAACCACAGCTGCACTCAAATACTCCGCAACATTTTGGGAGTTTGAATTTTACTATTTGATTTTTTTTGTTGTTGTAGTTAAATAGTGTAATACACTACGTTTCAGGTTTGACCCCCGACATCCCTGCTACTCACAGGATTTCACTGTTGCCAACGTAGCAGCTTTGTTAACAGATCTGGCAAGCGTTCCTAGTCCCTATTGAAAAATAGACAGCGGTGCTGTCATCAGGAGTGATGTTCACGTCCCCATTGTACTCTGCCAAGCTCAGAGCAGACACAGGCCTGCGCTGCAGAGTAACACACATTCTGCTGCTTCTAAATTTGTCTTTGACTGATCACTTTTTTTTTTTTTTTCTCAGCTAATGT
>VOQK01021773.1:97888-110140 GCA_015052645.1 Benitochromis conjunctus
GAAAGAAGACATTGAGTCCTCTGTGTGTGTGTGTGTGTGTGTGTGTGTGTGTGTGTGTGTGTAGCTTTTGGCTGTCAACCAAAAGGCATTTCCTTCCTTCCTTCCCTGTTCCCTGTAATTCCTTATGGATGAAAATGCTAATCTAAAACACCAACTGGAAGTGAGTACAGCTCACTTCATATAATTTGTTTTTACATTTTTTCTTCCTAGCTTCGGACTTAAGCCAAATAAACACACACTGACTACAGTTTAAAGCAAGCAAGCCAAAAAGAGAACCATACAAACTAGCATTAGGCTATTTTTCTAGCTGAAACACAACCAAGTGACCATTTGCAAAGCAAACATACCAACAGGGCGCCTATTGTCCTCCCAGTTAGGAGTAGGTGCAACTTATTTTTCCAGATTTCTATGGTGTCTGGTGCACTGTGTCTCACGTTGAGTCATAAAACTACCAGAAAGACAACATGTTGCAATAATGTACCTCTCTTTATTAAATCATTTACAATTTTAAAAAAGTAATCTTTGAAGAGGATACAGCAGATAACTCTCATTAGTTAAAAATAAGTTAAAAATAACAGGGTGACGGCTTTCTGTTAGGTTTGAACAAATAGATATAAACAAATATAATGCAATAAGGGATCATTTGCCTCGCTTGTCATGTGCAGATACTTTAACACTTAAGAAGGATCCCCTGCCGATTCACTGGCACCTTAACTGTGTGCTGTCTGTATCTTTGATTTTAGGTTACACGCTCCAAAAAGGTATGAACTGTTGCCTGTAATATTAAGCAGCTACTGGGTAGGGTATGATAGAGGATGATAAAATAAATACCCACCCCGGGTTCTGTAAGAACATGCTGCATGTTCACAGATAGAGAAACTCTTTACATGTGTCTGCATATTTAAGAAAAGCTTTTTTTTTTAAATAAAATAAAAAAAATCTGTTCACAGTTTCGTGTCAAAATGAACATGGACCTGTTTTAGACCAAACACCCAATCCATACTGCAACACACTGACTACCTGATTAAGAAACTGACCTCTTTCGGTCTGTGAACTATAATCCCGTAATTACAAAATACACATTATCACCGTACCCAGCTCTATTTGTGGGTCCCAAATACGCAGCAAAACAATCAAAAGGTGTAAACATCATCCATGTATTCGTTTTTTAAATTATTATGTGAATTTGTGGCTGATTCAGACCAGCCCAACTGCACCATCACAGGACGGACAGTTTGCATCATTTAGCATTAGCAAGTGAGAAGCATGGGGAATACCGTTACAGCAAACGCATCTTTAAAAACACACACGCTGTAATTATGTGTAACTACAAGGTAACAACATGTGAAATGTTTTTCATTTTCCCAGGACTTCTAAAAATAGTTTTAATCCCGATAACAGAGGATAAAGTAAGCCGACAGTCAATGTAAAGTCACTTGGAAGCCACCCACCACACACACGCAGATAGGCCAACCGATATTTGGAAAACACTGCTAGCTGGAGTAGCTGCCTTAAACGAACTATCGCTAGCAGGACGTCCGAACACAAATAACACCGAAATTACCTCTGATGTGAGGAGAACTGGTTTTCGTTGATGTTTCGGATGTATATTCCCCTAATCCTGCTCTTGAATGACGTAATAAATAATTAAAGAGCCACGATATCTTCTCGATCCTGCCCCTGTCCCTGCCGTGGTGTTGGACCGTGCCCAGTGACTCCCGAGTGGGTTGGGATTACTGGAATACAGCGAACCGCGAGAGGGACAGACGTCTGCACTGGCCAATAGGATTCCTGCAACCTGCTGTAGAGGGCGTTGTCGTGCCGCGTTCAGGACACACGGGAATAACGTGATGAACCTGAGATCCAAAACAATGACTCCATGGATAGTACAAAAGTTACCAAAAATAAAAAAACATCAGCCTCGATGTTTAGATGTGATGTGAAATCCCAATATTTTCACTGATAGCAAATTGAATTAATTTATTGTTTATTTATTTTCACTTTGTGCGTGTTTCATGTGGTTCCAAAGACATCTATATGACATTTTTTTAAACATTTTGTTAAACTGATGCAAATGTGTTTGTTGATCTTGTTTTTTATTACAAAATCAAAAACCCAAACCTATAATTTGCTGTGGTATTCCTAAACTAATTGTAATAGCAATTGCCATTAGCATTATGACAATAATACTGTGTGTTAGGTTTTGTGTGTAAGTTGTATTTAATTAGTTTTTTGTGAGGGGGGGGGGGTATGTTTCTTTTAAAGTAAAATAAAAGAATAGAAACCAGATTGAACACAAGATATACAACCCCCAAAAAAGCAAGAACTGAGATTTTTTTAAAGCGTACATTTTTTAAGCATTTCTGTTTATTTATCCACAAATTTCAGTCATTTGAAATAATAGACTAAATGTTGTATTTAAACATTCTTCCACTTACTCGTTCATTCTCTTTGCTTTAGTTATCTGTTAGATTAGACCAGAGCTTAGTCCAAACAGACTGATTGAACATAGTATAGAAAAAGGAGACCTTCAGACCTGCGAGGTTAAATATTTCACACTGGATGTCAGGACAAGGTATGAAGCCCAGGAACTCTCTGTAGAAAACTGTAACAGAGCTCTCAGAAGCACAAGGGACTGATAAAGGATGAAAATCTCTTCAGACGTGGTGATGGTAGTATCATGACATCGGCATACTTCTCAACACCAGAGACTGGTTAAAAATGAGGAAGCCAGATGCAATCCTTAAAGAAAGTCTTTCCCCCAGAAAGCAAATGACCTTAGATTTTTGTGATTGTTAAACTTGACAACAGTAACCAGGTAACCAGCACAACATGGAATTAGCCCACCCACTGAAAATAAAGACAAAAAAATCATAAACCCCATTCATACAATTCAAAAGCAAACATAAAAGTGTAAAGAAATCTAAATGCATTCTAGAAAGCTCTAAAGTGATCCATTTATCATTGCACAAAGTGTGTGTATTTTAAGGCAGGCGTATAGAATTGTTAACAATTATTAAGAACGTAGAAAGAAAAATCTCTTCAGTCTGTTTTGTTTCTCTACAAAATCCTGGAAAATAATGTCAAGATCTTGGCGCCGTGGGTGGCACGCCACTTTCGTTTTTCGTCTTCGCACAATCAATGAAGCTCAGGGAAACCGCTGCTGCCAAAGTCATTATGACTACCAGATGTTTAATGATGTTGATATGTGTATATTACTGTATAAGAGAGTTAAATGCGCCAAAAGTGTCCAAACAGAACAGGCTGGTTTATGGAAACAGCAGGAAAACGTTTATCTCCTGGTTACTGGTTTGGCAACCTTGGGCGTGGTTCTTGAAATTCCAAGTCTGGAGTTTATAAAAAAAATACATTTAGCAAGTGTTTATACTGTTTACTGCATTTAGTGTGAATATAGAGTGTTTACAGTAAGTTCTTCCCCATCTCCCGTTTCCCAGCTTCTGTGTGGATGATGAATCACTGGTACTTCTAATTCATTTACAACTTAGCTTTATCTGCTTTCACCAGTGAGGAAACCACAAATGGATGTTGTTTGGAAAAAAATGCTTAAATGCTTAAGTATTCAGCCTCTCCCCTCTAAGTATTCGTTCTCTCGGTCCCTCCCTCGCTCTTTTCCTTTCTCTGATTTCGGTGGTAGTTTCAGGTGTGCCCGTGGGTTGGCCGTGGTATCATCTTCCATTGCTGCAAGTTCATATTCTTGTTTTCCGTGGTACCATGGCATCAGATTAAAGGATCTACTTCTTTAATCAGTAAGCCTAGTTAATTTGAATTTTTCTACATATTTGCCTTTTATCTGATCTCACTTCTCCACTGTCCTCTTTACTTCCCCTGTTGGTTCAACCTGCCAATACCTACGCACACAGCTCTTTTTCTCTGTTGTGTGTCCACATTTAGCTTCGTCTTATGCTTAAACATTCCCAGTGGAGGTGTTTTTGTTAAAACTGTTTAAACTATAAGTAACAAGTGTACAAAATTACATCTATTTTCAAAACACAATATATATGGGAAAATATATTTCAACAAGTCCTTTTCATCATTAGAAGGCTTTCATTACTTTCAGCAAATACGTGTGAAAACAACCTTCTTTTGTCAATGTGAGTTGTATTTAAATGTGATTAGAAAAATAAATTTGAGGTGCATTAAGTTAAATGTGCACAAATTACTGAGCTTCCTTTTGTAATGGTTGGCAAGCAAGTGCCAAGGAGGAGTAGCTCTCATGCTCACACTGTGATACCACAGTGGCATTCCAGGCATTAGCAACAGTGTTGCTAAACCACTGGACACACTGAGGGGAAAGGGCGTTTTGACAACATCAGAAAAGCAAAAGTATTTTTTATATATTTAAGTTCTATATTTATTTATTTTTTTACCACACTATATGTGCAGTGTTGGTGAGAGGTTTGTTACTGATTTCAACAGAGTCATTGAGGCTGCCAAGACCAAGAGGATTCACAGCTACCAGTGTACACTGGTCTAAAAGTGTTCTAAAACGGGTCTAAAAAAACATTACAGACTGTACAAAGTGTAGACTGTAACTGTCAAAGCAGACAAACTCAAGTTAAATCTCGTGTTTCATGTCATTTTGAATTCTTTTCATAAATAATGCACATTATCTCAGACACAAAGTCTGAGAAGGTAACAGTGGCCCCAGTGGCAATAGGTGCAGTGACTCCCAAGCTAGGCGAGTGGCTCCTGCAGATCCCAAGAACAACATCTGAGATCTCTGTCCAGAAGAGCGCAATCCTAGGAACAGCCAGGATACTGCACAGGACCCTCAAGCTCCCGGGCCTCTGGTAGAGGACCCGAGCTTAAAGGATAGACCGCCTGCACAGGCGAGAGGGGAATTTTTTTTTAATGTATATAAATACGTATATGTATACAGAGATATACTTGATTTTTCCTGTCTTGGATGTGAGAGCATAAAATGCTTTAGTTTTATTGGGGACATAAAGAATTCAAACCTCTGTATGTATTGAATGATCACCTGCTCTGTCTTTAAATGCTCCTCAATTTGGTGAAGTCAGGTTTGCAAGAACAGCGATGAAAGCTTTAGTTTGGTATTGTATCTGCTATGACAAGAAACTGGATTTATGGTATATGTGGGATGAAAAAGATAGATGGAAAGATAGTGCTGGAAACCTTTAGCATCCTCACGGTCAAAGCAGAAAGAAAATAGAATCTGTAGCACTGTATGAAAAATGCAAGTAATTATGTCCTATTCTGTGTGATTTAGAAATGGTAGCATTGTTTTGTGAATAGGTTCTACTGCCCACTGGTTTCTATGCAGTTGGTGATGTTTGTGAGTGAGATTGTGTACCTCTTGTTCACATAGTTCTGAGTTCCTCATGTCATACCATACAAGTGAGTGTAAGTCCACTGGCACTCAGCTGAGGTAAAGTCATGATTATCACAATTAAAATCAGTGGGTAGGGGTTTGATCTGGAGATGAGGACCAGTAAAATCTTAATCATATTCAAGACATAAGTAGCCTAAATATTAAAAGATATTATTAATTGAAATGTTTGAAAGGCAAAGCTCTGAAATAATCTAGAGTGAGCATCAACAGGATGCTAATATTTGATTACCACCAACAGACCAGCTACTTCACAAATCCTCCTGAGCAAAGAAACTCTGCCATGCCACCCATTAATCAAGATTAGATATGAAAATATTTCACAAATGTGTGTATCTTACATTCAACAAACACAACTGCTCTATTCAGCCTTTCCTTGCAGTCTGCCTAACAAAAGACAATGCTTTCTTACATGTGAGACGTGTCACCTGATTTATACATCATCCAGTTTGATATACTGCCAGTACTTTATCATTTTTCAAAAAAGTGGACTGTGTAATGTGAATGTGAGGGAGGTTTTTTATATATACATATAGTTTAGTGTATTTTAGAGCTGCCAAATACCCTAATTTTTACTGTATTGGAATTGTTTAATACATTATACAAGTTTTAAAAATACAACATTAATTATTATTATCTTTTTCAAGTCACAAATGATGTCAATATTGTATCTGCTTCAAAATCGCATGCTAAAGCAGTCAACAAAATGACCAAAAAGGAAATGATTGCATAGAAGACTGTTTTCACTTCTTAGAATGACGTGATCAAAAGCTGTGGCTGTTCCTCCCAACCAGGATATGGAGAGTTGCTGTGTGCTCCTTTTAGTAGAAAAATTACAATAGGATTTAAGAATTGCAGCATCCACAGTTTAACTATAAATGGCACCATGCATCAGCCCCCTAGAATGAAAGAAACTTATAACATTACATTCATTCAGCAAGGAGTGGTTGATTCACCAGAATAGGGACATCTTTATTAATGCATTTAAATTCAAATCCACTTTTGAACAAATGTGCTTAGCCACAAAGGGCACCTCATGACTTAGGACAGACACTTAAAAAAGGCAAGGATTGTCTCCTGGCTGAGCTACTGTCTGGAGATCATAAAGTGATAACCCTCTTGCTCTGGTGTCTTGCCTTTGAGTGATCGTCTACACAATGCTTGATGGGTTCACTCAAAAACTGTGGAAGTGAGCAGTGAGGTTAAAGACACAAACAATACAAATGAATAAAGGAAAAAAAAAATCAAGTAAACAGTTTTTCAGCCTTCTATTTATTTTTGCCAACAAATGTTGGTTGAAAATAATAATAGGCAAACTTGTGCATAAACACATCAGTTAATGGTCCATCTGATTTGTTTTAGTTATCCATTACCTTAGCTTTAGTAAATTTTCTGAATGAACAAGACAGACCTTTAAACCATCAAGGTAAACAAACAAAAAAACACTGGTTAAAACCCAAAGCATGAACTTAGAAAGATTACAAATTCACTGAAATATATATATGTGAAAGAGTAAAAAATACATTATACCTGTTTTGAGAGGAGTGAACTCAGTAACTGTAAAATGGAGAAAGTTTGGGCTGAGAAAGGAGGTGAATCCCTACATGTGGTGCCAGCATACTGGCATGATTCTCAGTACACATCTCAGATGTGGAGACTGGTTGATCTGTTTTTACAATAAAAATGAATAATAAGTATTTTCTTAAAATGTAGGTCCAGTGGGGAATGCTGATGTGTGTCTTTGATTTCTTTGTAATGACATGTTGAAGTATCACTTAGTCTTCTTGAGACGTCTCGAGAGGTTCGTCATCTGTTTTATAAATGGATAGTTTATTATGTACTTAAACGTCTCTAAATAGGTTATGACCAATGACTGTACATGTAGGAGGCGGGGTTTATGACCTATATTGCAGCCAGACACCAGAGACGTTTTGGCTTCATTTTTGGGGAGCTGTCGCGTCGATCATGTTTTCTACAGTCATTGGTTATGAATGTACAGTCACTGGTACAGTCGCTGGTTGTGACTCCCTGTGATATGGTTTACCTCTCCGCTTTGATAGATGGCAGCAGATCTCTGGATAGAGCCGCAAATGGCACGGTGAGGAAGAAGTGGGCGTGGCTTTGCTGGCACTACAGCGCCACTTTTGAGCGGTCGTTTATGTTGTCAACAATAACAGACCGCTGAAGTTGTCAAGCAACGTCGAGGAAAAGTCATACGTCAGTTCCGCGACGGTATAGTCTTTAGTTCCGTTTGAAAGTATATTTTATTGTTTTATTTTAAATAAATCCAGTTGTGTAATGCATGAAGGCACAATTAAAAACAGCAGCTCTAGACCCTGATGCTGCCACTCACTGCTAGCATAGACAGTCTTTGGTTGCTAGGAGCTGAGCTGAGCTGGCGCCACTGGTTTAACCTTAGCGCTCTGGATTTAATGAGAGAAAGCAGTTACACTGTGCATAGATAAATGGTGAACAGTCAAAATCAGTGCAAGCCAACGATTAGCTTTATTGTAAGGTTAACGTTGAAATGTTAAAGAAAACATGTGATCTGTTAGATATTTTAGTGCTTGTGTATGATCTTCAGAAAAAGGGTTGGTTATGGTTTGGCTTAATAGTGACAACTGGCCATCAGTTTCTAACAAAGCTATCGAAATATTTTGATAGCTTATTTTTCCTGCAGGCTCAGAGGGGGCACTGGCTACCCCCCAAAATTTGCTGGCTCCCCCTGGCAAGACTGTCCTATGTTGGGAATAATGTAATAAGGTTGCAGAAAAGCTGATGCCAGGCCCTGGACAGATCACTGTGCATCTCAGGGCTAACATAGAGACAGGCAACAGTTCACACTCTTACATGATCTAATATTTATTTGTACTTTGTGAACAAGTGAACTGTTAAAGTTAACTCCAGTCTGGGAGAGTGAATCTTAAGCTGCTTCTGCTCAGCTCTGCTGAGAATCAGTAAAGCCATTGTGGGACTTTTTACTCAATTAATCGATCAATTAAAACAGATTAATATAGATTTCAAATCTTATTTGTTTTCATATTTACCTATTTTCAGTTATATCAACTTTAATAGCAGTAAATTAAGTAGGCATATAATTCTTTCCTTTCTCTCTGTTTTTGCCATATTTTCAAGTAACCTACAGCATAATAAAACTGTAAATTCTGTTTTTGCTGTGCCACCTCAATATTTTTAGTGGCCTATTACCCCTATGAAAAAATTCTGAAGGCACCTCTGAATACAGGGTAAGTTCACTTTGAGTGTGTGACCCAACCTAAATTAAATGGGGTCACAAGTTCTGGTAATGGATATCATATTCTTATTGCTGTGTCCATAAATGTTTCAGTATAGAAATACATTAATAAATAAAGTTGAACAAGTTTGGTAAATTAAGTCAGTTCAATTTTATTTTATTTTATCAATTTTATTTTATTTTTATAGCAACAAATCACAGCAACAGTCGCCTCAAGGTGCTTTGTATTGTAGGATAGAGACCCTGCAATAATATAAAGAAAATTGAAACAGTCATAAAACCCTTTGAACAAGCACTTGTTGACAGTGGGAAGGAAAAAAAATCAAATTTAATAGAAACCTCCAATAGAACCGGGCTCAGGGAGGAGCAGTATATGCCACGGCTGCTAGGGGGTGATGGGAGGAAGATGGGACAAAAGACAAACTGTAGAAGAGTGCCAGAGATTAATAATAGCAGAAATAAAACATATCTTAAATATAAGTAGTTTTGAATACCAGGAGTCTTTTAGCCAAGAATGTTACATATTCTGTGAATCATTGTTATGATGTTTTAATCCTCATACTTTCAAATAATTAATAGAAAAACATAGTACTTTATGTACCAGTTTACAAGTGATACATAGTGTTTAAGATTTAGAACTTTTTCAGCAGATGCCTAATTATTTGAAGGTAGAAGTTTAAATACCTTGAGTCAACCATCCAAAGCAGAGGACAGTGCAGGAGAGAAGTGAAAAAGCTAGTACAGGTAGGGTGAAGTGGTTGGAGACGAGTGGGAAGTGTTAGTTTGTGACAGAAGGATAACAGCAACAGTTAAAGCAAAGGTTTCTAAGGTGTTAGTGAAACCTGCTATG
Organism: Benitochromis conjunctus; assembly: GCA_015052645.1. NCBI lineage: Eukaryota > Metazoa > Chordata > Actinopteri > Cichliformes > Cichlidae > Benitochromis > Benitochromis conjunctus. The sequence goes on from VOQK01021773.1 coordinate 107,363, forward strand.
ATGCATGGTTTGGAGGCGGTGGCACTGACAAGAAGACAAGAGACCGATTAGGAAGGAGCAGAGGTGAAGATGGTAACGTTTTCATTACGAGTGGCCGGGATAGACAAGATTAGAAGAGAGTATATCAGAAAGACAGCTCAGGTTAAGTGGTTTGGACAATATTGGATAAAAGGTGTTGAATATGAAGCTGCCAGGCAGGAGGAAAAGAGGAAAACTTCAGAGGAGGTTTGTTGGTGTAGTGAAGGGGGACATGTAGAGGGTTGGTGTGACAGAAGAGGATGCTAGAGATGGGGTTAGACGGAGGCATGATCCTCTGTGGCAACCCTTAAAAGGAACAGCTTAAAGAAGAAGACAAAGATGTAATCATATACGCAGAAATAGGAGAATTTTCTAATAAAATTGAAGCAGCCATTTATTTTTATTGTATGAAAAATATGATATGGTATAAAAGTAAAGTTGCAGTGATGTGTGCTGTTTTTCATTACTGAGGTCTTGAAGTATTCCTACCCATTGAAATAATTCTCTTTGTCTTATTTTGAATATTTTTATTCCTAGATCAAAGATGGTCCAGGACAGCGCTCAGATTCGGAGGCAGGGTGCTCAGGACTTTATGGCTTACTATGAGTTTGCCTGTGCCAGGCAGGAATCTGTCCCCCTTCCTGCTGTTAAAATGAACCTCAACAAAGGGATGCTGGACTTTAATGGAGACAAGCTGAAGCTAACAGACTGGCCACCCGTTCTCAGCTCTATATCCATTAACAAACACCTACACCACATAGCAATAAGTAGCACATACCAAGCTAGTTTGGCTTCTGGAGAGGCAGGTAAGTTATTGAAACAGTTTATACAATCTTAATTATCTGTTAGAAACTTGTTGATTTTCAGATTTTACTTATAACAACAATGTCACCACTGGTTTCAGATAGGAGATATCTTAAGTCTAGCTTCAGGAGGAAGAGCCCAGCTATTCGCTCCAAGGATATGACATTAAAGCTGTGCAAGGCCATCAGAGAGTGTCTCACTGTCTCTCCCAACCTCAAGACGCTGCAGCTCAGTGGACTTCCACTGAGAGAAAGGGACCTCATCACCCTGACAAAGGTGAAAGCAGAGCATTTTAAAAGCAAAGCATTGTAACTATTTCATTTTTCAAAATGTTATTCAGAAGGACTGGAACTCCTTCTGTATTTATTGTTTTTTTTTGTTCACCCTGGACATTTATTAAAACAAGTTCTTTGTTTAAATTATCCTTATCTAGGGTTTGGCAAAAAGCAATTCCTTGGAAAACCTATCTCTGGGTAACTGTCCAATCAGTGATGAGGGCTTAGAGGGTATGTACAATTATACTACTGTCTCCTAATATTGTTCAGGAAAAGAGTTTGTATTGTATGTTACCCGTGTAACTGTGTGCTCTATATGTTTCTATATGTTTTAGTCATTTGCCAAAGTGTTAAGTATTCTACTAGCATCAGGACAGTGGATTTTAGCGGATGCAGTCTTACCTGGAGGGGGGCAGAGCACATGGCCAATATTATCAAGGTATAGTATTTGATTTTCAGTGTCACAGTGTCTATTTTTGTTTTTTTATTGGGAGATAATTATTTCATAATTGTAAACTATCCAAATAATAATTGTTAGAAACGTTTGTTAGGGAAATCTGAAATAAATTGAGGTGCACACAACCGGGTGGTCTTTATGAGTTAATTTACCTTTGCGAGGGGTCAGACAGCAGTACAGATTACAGCAGTAGTCTGCTTGTTTTTTGACAGAGGGATTGTAAAACTGTATACACAATGGAAGCGATTTTACTTGTTTACTTTCTACGGTCTCCAGTCAATCGCCTCGAATCGCTTCCAGTGTATATGCAGCTCAAGCCTAGAAGATTTAGAGAGAGAAGTTATCAGTCAGTCAGAACATTGTGTAATAAAAGATAACAGACAGAATAAGACAGTATGGGCCTTTTCATTCAGTAACAGAAGTAGCAGAGTCTTAAAATTTTCATCACAACTTTTGTAAGAATGCTTTTATTTGTCTTAAAGCATCAGGGTATGCAAAGACATGGTACGGCGTGGGCGGAGTCTCTGAGGTATCGACAGCCGCAGTTTGAAAGTATGGGAGGTCTTCGCCGTGTCACACTTAACTGTAACACTTTAATTGGGGACCGGGGTGCTGCTGCTCTTGCAAGTGAACTTGCTGAAGACCTCTGGGTTAAAGGTTAGTAAATTTGCAAGTTTCTGGTTATGTGTGTTTGTTTGTTTTCCTTATTGTACACATTTTTGAAAGGATTTCTGTTTTTGACTTTGAATGTGTTAAACAGCCGTGGACCTGCAGAGATGTGGTCTTTCCAATGAAGGCGCTCGTCGTTTGCTAGAAGCCTTGAAAACAAATGCTTCATTGTGTGTGCTGGATATCCGTGGTAACCTGTTAGTCGGTAAGTTGCCTACTTAGTCAAGGCAATAGCATTTTCTTGTTTTTTTACAGACTTAACCTTTACTGTTTCTTCTGTTTTTGTGTTTTCTTTTCAGATAAACTCCTTATTAAAACTATAATAGAGAAAGTACTAATGAATGGTCATGGACAGTCACCTGAAGTAAGTTTTTGGGAGAAATATTCCAACAGAAAAAAAAATCTATTGGTTCTCAAATTGTAGGACACCAAACAACATAAAAGTGTAACTAAGGTGATTAAATGGGATTCTTTCTTTTGGGAGAGAAAGTAAATAAATAAAAGCTGATGACTACCTGATGCTATTGTGCTTACTTCTATTTAAGTAGAATTCAA
>VOQK01021778.1:5971-33443 GCA_015052645.1 Benitochromis conjunctus
AACGGGAGGTGAAGAAAAAAAAAAAAAAAAACAGATTTGCATCGCATGCCCGCCAAGACCCAGCTGCAGCAACGTGGGGTGTCGAATAGGCAGAAAAAGTGACTCACTCAAGTTTTCAACAGGTCCCAGTCCACTGTTCTGGACCGCTGAGCAATTAAAACACAAACTGCATTAAGAGGTTCTTATTGTGTTGTTTCAAGCAGTTAAAGCGCTATAAACTGTAAAGAGTTTCTACATGTTTTCATTAACCACAATCCTCCCTGAAATATTTTAGTGGTGTTTTTTTTTCTTTTTCCTTTTATGGCGGTGATGAAACAACGACCTATTCAAACCTTTTTTTGCATTGAGCTCACATGAGAGCTGAGAAAATGCCAAACGGGAACGTGGTGGTGCAGTGGCTGGCAATTAAAATTCCACGGCCATGACAAGGGTAGTATTTAGTTTCTATGAAAGAAGGTTTTTGCTGAAGGCCCAGAAGAAAAAATACATTTCTGTTTGTAGATGCTAAACTCAAGGATCGTGCTGAAAAAAAAGGCAAGCCGAGAAGGAACTAGAGTGTAGGATAATCTTTCCTAATGAAACAGATTAAAGACAGATTGAACTTTAAACGTGGGAGCATGAGTTTGGGTGTGTTTGCTTTGCACAACAACCGTGGGAAGGTGGACTCAAAGAAAGCGCAGCATCGTGTACGAAGGGTTGGGATGTTTTTGCTAACAGTTTATTTTCTGTTTCTCTTTTACAGCAGTATGTCTGATCTCTGACTGCAGCTTTTACTGTTACTGGCTGATCTGATGTTACTCTGGACACTGCTGTTAATAACCAGCAGAGAATCACAGGTGAGCTGCCTGATATACGGCTCTGATGACTGATCTGACAGGTGTTCTTCAGCGAGACAGGTAGAAGTCCAAAGAACAATCTGCAAATTCCTTTCTGTACAGACTCTGCATTTGCCTTATAAACGTCTGTTTCTATGCATGCTTGAAATGCATCAATAAATCACTGCACCTATTTCCCGTTTTCCTGCAGCATATAAAAGAAATGAGGGATGACTCAAGACTTATGCCTGGTGTCTGACACAGGCGTTGGCTGTTTGCCACCCAGGGCTAGTGTTTCATTCTGACTGATTGTGTGTTGGTGATTAAGACTGATTAAGACTTGGAGTTGATATACCTTGGTTTGTTTTTTCTGCCAATATGCTGAAAGAGTAATTTTATCAGAAGAGAGAGTGAGTCATTTTCTGTGGTTATTTCTGCAACACATAATATTTACAGAGTTATCCAGGATTTTATCCTTTCCATAACTGAGTGTACAGTTCAACAACAGAACAAAACGTCCGAGAAAGCTCGCCAACTCAAACACAATTATGTCTGTTCTTTTGTCTACTTTACACATAATAATAATAATAATAATAAACACCAGTCTACACCATTTTTAAAATGTTCAAGATTAAAATCCCAGACACTCAATTCATGAGTTCAGCTCATCTAAAGCAGTAAAGAGACATTGCACTGCCGATACGAACTCATTATACTCCCACAGCACTGCCTGTCAGAAACTGATGTCATATTAGTCCTTGCCCCTTCCCTCTATATATGACAAATGAAAGTGGAAAGGTGGCAATTAATCAAGTAGGTGACATTTAAGACCTGATGTTGATTTGACCAAAGTCTTACAGAGAAAGGAAAATTGTAAAAACAAACCACTGGCTATGACCGGCGACACCACCCTTAATAACATCTCACATTTCTTCTGTTCTGAATTTTAAGTGTATTTATTTATTTTAAACTTTGAAATTTTGCTTAAAAATGATTTCGTCTAAAATTGGAAAAATACAGTTAAAAAAAAGCAGGGGTCAGGACAAATATTTAAAAGAAGACGTGTATCTGTCAGAGGGGAAAACTTCTGAAACAAGTGTGATATATTCAGACAGTGAACAAATATAAACGCAAAGTACGAGTGTTATGAATGAGGCATCAGTTTTCGTGTTTAGGTACAAAGTGTTATTTTCTCTGGTCTTTGTTTTGGTGAAATCTGGTTATAGAAATGTCGACATTTTCAATAAAAAGGGTAAGTGCAATAAACTCATTTGTGTTTTTTCCATTTTAATTCAATTTGTTTTGTCAACATTCATTTTATTCTCAAGTGGCCATATTTGCTGCTTTTTGAACATCGTCAGTCATACAGCAATTATTAATATAGATGTTTTTTTGTAAAAATTGATTACAAATCTCAGTCCTTTTCATTTTCATAGTCATGTTCCTCCTACAAATGTCATGATCTCCACTTGCGTTTGTTTCACGCATCATATAAACAACTTTAATTTGGTGATGTAATTGAAGTCAGGATATTTTACACTCCAACATAACCGACAGGTGTTGTTTTTTGTTTGTTTTTTCCAAAAATGTAACCCCCCCCCCCCATTAATAATCCAAACACCCTAAAACAAAAAGACAGCAGAAGCTGAGTGTCAGCCATTCTGAACTTGAGTCTTCTGTTTGTTCTTTCTTTGATCAAAAAACAAGCTTTAATTTATTTCAATGATTCAGTCTTGCCAGAAAGAAAGAACCGGAAGTAGTAAAAAAGGGTCTTGAATTTATTAAAACTACCTGCGTCCAACCTTATTCAAATTAAAGCCACTTACATCACAGGAGAAAAAAAAGAAAAGAAAAAGGGAGCCGTTGTGTCATTGTGACTTTCCAAAGAGCAACGGTTAACGAGCCAGGTTTATTTGTCTCGTTTAACCACTTGTCAGCTGGTCTGACTCAGCAGCAGCAGCAGCAGGGCTCGGTTGAGACGACTCGGAGAGCAACAGGAACCGTAAACAATTTCATTAACTGCCTCCGGCTTCGGTTAATAGAACAAAAACACATAAACAACATGGAAAAGCACTTTTTGTTTTTAATGTCGCTCTGCCATCACTGCCATCTGAAGGCAGGATATCCAGTCTGTCCGTGACTGGAATAGAAATGATAAACACCGCGCGCTCATTGATGGGTAATTGCGCTTCCTGCTGGACAGGCAAATGACGCACGCCACGGCCTTGAATCTTCATTTCCCGCCAGGGGTCAATGCCAGGGTCAAATAATGACTACCTGTTATGACATCAAAAGCATGTACGTTATTAATGCAACGTCACACCGCTCTTTAATAATCTTCTCACTCACGATTAAAGCCGTCAACGAGCATCCAAACCAATCACAATAAATAGATAACCTCTTATTTGACTTGTTTAGTGAGGAAACCAAGGTTACTGTTGCTGTTGGATAAAAATACTCTTTACTTATGATGCTTAAATCTTTGGAAGTGCATATGTTTTACGTTTCCAGCAGAACCAAGAACAGACTTTGTGGAACGAAAAGAAAATCTCTGAAAACTATAAAGAGAGTTAGGGATTTTCTGAGCGCGCAAATAATGAACATCTGCTTGGAATAACACCCGATATCACAAAGGAAGATAAAACAAAAGCAGCCATCTCAAGGAGTTATTATTTCGCAAGGAGCAGCCATTATTCAAGCACAAATGAGAAGCTTTACTTATTCGCTATCTTTAAGGCACCAGGATGCCAAAACTAATTATAACCGAGCCTCTAAATCTGATTCCTTTCACCGGAGACCGTTTTCAAGAGCACTCTTTATGTGCCGTTTCGTTATTTTGTGATTTAGTTGTAGCCCCGGGTACAAAACAAAACATATCAGGGCTCGGCTCTGACGCATCAGTGCCATTTTATGGAGTGAGGTGTTATGGATTTATACAGCAGTGATATTTTTTGCTGCACCGCTCATTGAAGATCACACACATACGTCACACTCGGCTCAAGAACAAAAACAATCTGGCACAGGAACAAAATATCACCACGGAAACACAAATGTTATCCACCCCGATCACGCGGCGCTCGAACGACGAGGAACTGCTAAAACATCTGGATCGAAGCTGAATGTAACTTGTTAAGAGTAGATAAAAAGAAACGTATCAATCAATAAGCTGTAAAACTGCGGCGAGATGTTTCAAACCCACTATGGTGAGCGCGCTGAAGCAACGCCTGTCGGCCTTGCTTTAACAGATGCCTGAGATGTCTGGGATTCCATGGGAAAGGCTCCAGTAGCTGAACGGCGAGGGTTCGCAGGGTGCAGCTTCACAACACTGAGTGCCAGAGCACTTAAGTCAGCTCAAAGAAATAGACTCGTGGTGCGTGTATCGGGGGGTCTGAGGCTAGCTTTATGCTGGTGAAATAGTACTCTGCAACCATGAAGAGCATAGTTGTAGCTGAGGGGGGAAGAAAAAAAAGAGGAGCAAGTTTTAATGACTGGCGCATTTGTCCAATCTCTTCTGCCCTCCCTCCCCACTTCCTGCCCGATTACAAATCAAACTTCTGTGATGCCAATCAGGTCAAAGAAACGAGAATTTATACACAATTTATCAACTAATTGGGTTTTAAGGTCCTCATACATCACTGCACAGCTCAACTACTGTATTGTGAACTGAGCTGGTGTTTGCCACGGCCAACTCAAATAAACAGCAACCTCAGCTCAGCAGCTCTGCTCACTAATTTTGCTTCAAAGCAACTTTTTATCGATCCTTCCTCGGATGGATGTGCTTTTGTTCTTGCTTAACTTTTCCAAAATGCACCGCTTTGTTTCACTGGTTCTGAAACATGCTTCTTAGAAATAACCAAAACTACATTTAAGTAAAAAGACAACTCCATCTGTGGTGCGATAAAAAAAGAAAGAAAGAAAGAAAGAAAACCGAATAGCTCACAGATGAGATGCATATTGGCAAAGAAGCACAGTGGAAACATAAATAAAAGAAAGGGAATTCAGACATAAAAATTGGGGTTGTGCAGCTTTTTTTGGATGGAAAAAAACAACTTCTGGTCCAACTTTATGTGACGTCACCAAACAGAGGTTTCAATCCTTTAATAAAACCAGAGCAGCCTGTATTAAGGAGCTGTGATACATTGTGCATAGTGTAAGTGAGTCACCTTGTGTTAGCCGGTAGTTTTAAGGTAGAAAAGCTGTTTATGCTCATCAAGGACACGCCGTCTTTCACACACACGGATCTGGATTTTCTACCTTTGTTTTAGTTTGAACACCATTTAATTTATTTCTTGCAGCTACACAGTGCATAAAACTACAGATTTAAGCTTTCAGGATTGATATTATATAAATCATGGCAAATCAGCGTGAACGAGTGCTGTGTATAAGACAGAAGAAATGATTCATGGGATGAGTGGAGGAAAAATATCAGTTTAGCTCTCAAGTTTCATGACAAAGATGGCGACACCTGCGGAGTCATAGTTTAAAATAAAAATATTAGTGATGAGTCATTTAAGGCACTTTGATGAAGCTATTTTTTAAAGATTTTCTCACACCATAGGTGACTCACGTTTCCCAAATAATAAAACTTGGTAAGAAAATCCTCCATTTCCCTACAAACAGCTTTACGAGCAGCTAAGTTTGTCTTTTTTCTGCCGGGCTAAACCCTCCGCAGGTCAGCCTTCGGTATTTTGGTCTCATAAAAGTGTCTGCCGCTACCGAGGCGACACGCTAGGCCTTGACGTCCATTCATAACCTCGGAGAGGAAGCGGACCAACAAAGACAGGAAACAATTGGGACGAACACTCCGTGAACTTCTACAACCACCATTGTTTAGAATGGAAAGGGATTATGGCGCCAGCGCTGACTGCTGCGTGATGGACCTGCGACAAGGTTGAAATCGAGGACTGGCTGAGGTCAACAGCAAGGTGGGGCCCATTCCCTTACCCCCATGGCGGCTTTGCTTTTCCTTCCGATACGGCCTGCATGAATGACTGATGCGTTTATATCCACGATTACACCACAATGTTACTCCCGTGTTTCCTAGCAGCAAGACTAAACAATGGCCGCCCGCTCTGTCTGCACACACACACACACACACTCGCAGAGGTTATGTCCCCGTGTGATTTATAGTCCGTCTGTTACACAGACACACTGACCCTGACAAATCTCCCAGTTCATCTCATGATTGGAGCGCAGATACACACGGCATGAGCCCAGGGTTATTTTGGACGCTCCATTTCAAGTCAGGTCCGGCGCACGATCGTCACCTGACCCGGCTCAGGCTGATTCGCAACAATTCCCCGATTGTCAGAGAATCAGCCCGCACACACGCCGAGTTTGAGGCATCTGCAGAGAGCCCTGCTCCACCTCACGGACGCTTATTAAATATGTAGCAGACACAGGCGAAAGTTGCTGAGGGGGCAGAGGAGGAGGAGGAGGAGGATGGTACCCGCTGAGTGTCTCATCTCTGGCAGAGACTAGAATTAAACATTGTGTGTAAAAAAACAAGCCACCTGGGGTATAAAAGCACATTTAAAGTGTATTTAAAGTGGATTGGTGAAGGGCTCGCAACAGAGAGCTTTTCGGAGCAGATTTGATTACGGCAGCAACAAAGCCACAGAGAAATCTGCTCGAATGATTGAAGAGGGATACACTGATGCTTAAAAAAAACACTTTACTTACATTCAGCTGACACAGTCATAAATATATTGATCAGTTCTGCCTAAAACACTGTTATTCCAGCGTGCTTCAGGCAGTATTTAGCAATCTAATATAAAGATTTTTAATACCAAACACAGACCAATTAAATGCTAGTAGTGTATGATGGAAAGCTATATCACATTTCTGTTGAGACAATACGTCCAACAACTTTTTTATGTAATCAATTAATTAAACAGTAATGTTTGGACCCAGATACCGTGCAGAACACAAATGGGGTGGATTATCCAATGAGCATTTAATTGTTTGCCCTTTATGAGCCTCTGCAGGGAGAAGGTGACAGTGTTCGTTTCAAGTCTCAAAGCTCTGAAACTGTCAAACGAGAGACAATCACACTTTCCGTTTGCGCCATGCAGCCTGCACGAGCATATTCACACATTTTTGTAGCCAGCGCAGCTGTGTTCGTGCGGCGAAAGACACACTTAAAGCTCGCAAAGCTCTGCTTCTCTTTCATGTCACACTAAAACAGTGGATTCTCATACTGAGGTCAGCGCGTGAGCAAGAGTTGAGACGGCTTTTTTTCTACTCTTGGCTCTGTATGATGAGCTCAGCATTTTTGTTTGTAAGAGCCAGCCAATCAGAAGGACAAAAGACTCGAGGCCCTAAGACAGATCGTTTCAGGCAAAAGACGCCGAGCCCAATGTAAGAGAAATAAGGATTATTTTGAACTACGAATCCTGAAAAATACAAAATGAGCATTATAAGTCTACTTTTTACGACTTTGTAGCCTCTCAATGACAGGTAGGGATAATGCCTCAATACAGCTTCAGTTCAGTAAATGTGATTCTTCATATGTTCCTCAAATCCGAGCAAAGCTAAACTGTTAGCTGTTAAATGAAACACTGCGCACTAATCCAATTTGTTTGCTATTTCTTCTGGCACGTTCGCCTTACAAATTAAAAGACTACGAGATATGTAAGACTAGTGACGAAGCAACGCTGCATTTAATTCCTCGTCCCTCTCTTTCATGTATAAAAGGACAAATCTGACAAGACACATCGGAGAAATGTCCGTCTGTCCATCAGCAGAGTTAAACTGTGGAAAATATTAGGATCCCAAGAGGAAGCCCTGGATTTCTTATTGAAGCACATCCAATATTTTCAGCTGCCAGCCCCTTTAAGGACTCAGGCTTAGCTGACTTCTTAACAGCCAAACGAGCCGTGCCACATAACAGCCATTACAAAACCATAATCAAATGTCCATTATCTTCAATTGAGCGTTGGCAAGAAACAGCACTTCATTAAAAAGAAAACAGACTCAAGTGCAACATTCCCCCTCATGCCAGCTCACAATTTCAGCTTTTAAAAGGAAAATAAAGGCCTGCTTTGTTTCGGCTCTCAGAGAAAATGCCAAAAGACTCCAGATATGAACAAAAGTAAGCACAGAAGAAGGAGTACTGTAACTATCGACTGTTACCAGTGACCACGTCTTTCAAAGCGGGTGTCGATATTTTCTTTGGCCTAATCCTAAAGGCGCTGATTCGGTTTGCGCCACATTAGATGTCTCTTTAAAAAGATGTGCATGTATTCGGCTTGTGGAGACCATGTGGCCATAGTTACACGTTCACACAAACCCTTGTGAGGTTCAGCTGATCTCAGTGTGCATGGATGGGTTTAAGTACAAGACAAAGCAGCTGCATTTATTAAGCGATTTTACAGCTAAATTACAGCCTACACAGGCGCATTTTGATCAATTAACAATGATCACGTTTTTAAACTTTTTATATTTTATAAGCTTAATATTTGTCTGTAATAGTGCATTAAGCCTGTCCCGTAGCCAAAATATTCCTCTATCAATAAGGCCTGCAGGTTTCTTTCTGAATGATTGGACTGGTTGGCTTGCCTGTTGAAGCGTCTGCTCCTGATTGGTTGTTTTGTAACAGCTTACTGTTTAAAGCCTTGTAACTCTGGTGCTGACAGAAACTGACAGCATCATCATCTCGGTCCTGTCACTGGCCTCTAGACTCTTTCTATTCCTTCTGTATTTTTTCCCTCCTCCTGTTCTGTGTGTATTCTAGGGAGTTATGGCCAGTACATGTCTTGTGTTTTGTTTGTTCACTTAGGGTTAGGCAGCATTCCTTTCTGCAAAAACATCTCTGTTTTGTTTGTTCACTTTGGCTTTAACGCACCATGGAGTGAGCTGCTTTCGGTTTATTGTCATGTTTTCTCTCATATGGACAAATAAATCACTCTTCGCTGATAAACCTGTGGTTACCCTCGGTTACACTGCGACTCCCTTTATTCTTTTATTGTGTGAATGCTTTTCAAAAGCATTCACACAATAGATTTTTCTAGCTTACTTTATAGAAAAAGGGGAAAACACAAACCCTGCGTTTCATTTGACTTCCTTTCACAGTACAGTTCTGTTGTACCGTGTCACAAATGACACTGTAAGGTCTAACGAGTGTCTGGTGGTGACGATACAGCTCCAGTGTCCTGGCACATTTCCCTAGTCTAATTTTAGGTGAATATTTGGTTACTGGTGTTGAATAGTGACGTGGCATGTCTTTACCCGTACGGAAGCGGAGCACCGATGGAGTTCGGACTTCAACCTCCAAACAACATCCAGGCTACAAGAGACGTGACGTGACCTGATGCGATTAAGTAAACAACCTACTTAAAAAGAGCTCAAAAGAAAAAACATATAATTGACTTTTCTTTAACATAATTTACCTTTTATGTTTTATGTATTATTATTCAGGTTTTGTGATATAATAACTTCAAAGCAAGTCTGTTTTGGGCCTAAGTAAATACAGTTACTAATTAATCCACAATTTAATTGGGGGGTGATTTGTGTCATTTTCTATAAAAAATAAAAAGTAAAACGAAAACAAAAACAAAAACATTATTTTTGTATCTTGGAATGACTAAACTACAGAAACACCAGTGCACTGTACGTGGAAGTGTGTTTTCTGTCTGGCATTTAGTTTTAATGAAACTTCATAACAAACAGAATTGAAACTTAAAATCGAACATTTCAAAGAGCAAATTGCAAATATAAAGGAGGGAGCGGGGCGGTTGCCACTATTACGGCTGTTTACATGGTGTTTTTGTGCACGCCTGTAGCTAAATCTAATCAAATGTGGTAATGAGCATCTCCTGTAACCGTGCTTTGCCACTATGCTGAACGGAAGCTTCCAATTTGGGGTAAAAAGGAGGGGGAATTTGCAGCGGCTGCTCGCTGAGAGTTTCAAATTACCCCTGTTATAGAAGCAGGGAAGGGAAATGGGTTGTGACTCCAAACATGGGAGCCAAGCCAAGCCTCGTGGTTGCGCAGCTTTGTTTCGTGCTGTTGTGCAGACTGCAGAAAGCGTGTGTGTGTGTGTGTGTGTGTGTGTGTGTGTGTGTATAAGAGACCCGCAGTCACCCCTGGCACTAAACCACTGTCTATCCAAAGCTTCCTTTAAAAATAGCAGTATCATAAATTTTTGTTGTTCTTTTACACCAAAATAAAAAAAGCTCTAAAAGTGATTAAATATTATGCATTAGAAAGAGGTTACACTACATTTTTCTTTTATTATCAGGAGTATTCCTGTGTTTACATTTAACATGCATGCACGTTGCTTTGCGTAAATCATCATGGAAATAAATGCAACAAGCTGTTGGAAAGCCTCTAACTTGAAGCGCTCCTGTAGGTCCATAAAAAGCAGTGACGGGGTACATCAGAAGAGGACACCGAATGCCTCGCACTGTGCCCTGTGGTTCTAGCTGGAGCTTAACGGGTCTTTTCATGCTTTAGTGAAAGTAGGCCAAATTAAAAAAAAAAAAAAAAAACGCAGGTCACAGACCACAATACCGCAGGCCCATGATTGGAGATCACCGCTTGCCTGCCAGCATCTGGCCTTGATTCATCGTCTCGATTAGGAAATCATCGGTGAGACTTTTTATTTAAACACTTCCGGATTAAGATTTACTTCACCGCCACCGCAAATTGACAACAGGTCTTCTGAGCCACTTCTGACGATACTTCAGACGGACTTCAGACGACTGTGAGGCAAGTGACCACAAGCAAAAAGTCATTAGTGGAAAAACTATAAACACACTTCTCAGTGGCAACGGCGCTGAAGAGCGGAATAATGGGCTCCGCTCAGCTCTACAGAAACTACCGCTGCTGCAATCAAACATTAATAAGGGCTTGAATAAAAAAACAAACTGGTTCAGAGGACTTGTTAAAACTAATCTAGGCAGTCCCAGTTTTTTCAGCGGGAGCAACAGTGACTACATCTTGAACGACCGAAACTCGCACCAGTGCCAAACAATCGCAGCCTAAGCTTCATGACTGTTAATATTCAAACTGTCACTGCCATAGATCAGTGGCCGTGAGTATAATTCATTGACACTTGGGAAATGGCTACAATCACAGCACTCTAACATGGTGAATGATGCACTCTTAGGGCACCTCCTCAGTTTAGCATCTCTACTCCCTGTCCAGCATATGCATCTTCATCACTGAAGGAGAGGCCACTGTCATGTAGGTGTAAACAGACAGTAGAGTAACGAGGTAGCTCTTCGGTGTTGTGCCATCAACTTAGCTAGAGGATGTTTGGTTTCCCTGATACCCTTCTTCTTCTCTAGTTTTTTATACACTACTACAGTATTTTGTGCTCTCTCTCGCTGCTCTCTTCTCTTTCCCCTCTTTCCCAACCGGTAACAACAGATGGCTGCCCCTCCCTGAGCCCAGGTTTCTTCCTGTTAAGTGGGAGTTTTTCCTTCCCAGTGTCGCCAAGTGCTTGCTTATGGGGATCATGTGATTTTGGGGGTTTCTTTTTAATATCGTACGGTCTTTACCTTACAATATAAAGCCCCTTGTGTTCAGGTTGTGGTGGAGTGTGTTTTGTAGGTTTAAAAGCTACAGAGATGCTGTGTTTGGAGCTGTTACGGTGATCCTGACACATGCGAGATCTCCAATGGCTTCAACTAAAACTTTACGGTTCATAAACCTGAGACTGAAGAAGACACTCGGATGAGTGATGAGACGTTTCTCCCGTTGAAAGCGCTGCATGCAGATGAACAGAATCAACTTTCTGGGATTTCCTTACCTGGATTATTGAGCATGCATCAGGACATAACATAGGCAGTGTTGTGTAATGATGTTGGCCGAGGTGTTCAGATGGCACCCATGCACAAAATGCTTCTCAGCACTTGAACCTGAACTCTTTGTGTGTAAAGGGGTGGGCTTGTTGTTGTACAGTAAAAGGCATGATAAGTGCACTTAACAGGGAAATGAACAATGTTCCATGAAGTCTAACGTCTTCTATACAACGTCCCCACAACATAAGAAATGACGACACTACAGTTTATTGAGAGTAAATATTCACAGACTAACTGGAAAGGTGTTGCATCACATTAGAGTACAGTTCAAGCAGCATTGACACAGAGCTTGGCCTACTTAACTTACCCTAGCACATGACAGAGGGCTGACATTTCAACATCAAGAAGGAGGGACGTGCCCATTTTTGTTTTGTTATGTCTCTGTATTTTATATTTATGAGATTTACTCTGACACAAAGACATGTTTTGTTTCTAACACATGCCCTCATCTGCTCTTATTTGACTTAAGTTGAACTGAACTCTGTAAAAGCTAGACGGGTTAGACGTGTGGCAAAAGCCAATGGAAATAATGATGTACTGATGAAAAGTAGCTGAGAAGGCCTTAGCAAAGCTGCCACTAATCGCTGGCAAAAATCACAATAAACTAAAAGGCGAATCTAATTTTTAATGTTAGACACAGTTTCTTATAAAATCATGGGGGAAAAAACCCCACATGACTTCTTGACTGCTGCAGACACTAAATGGTGACAAAAAGGGGAGAAAAAGCGAAGTCCATCTCCAGATAAAAACGGTGTCTCGTAAACAGATCTCGAATTGCAGTCGACAAATCAGGACATTATTTAACAATAACCACCTACCATCGTTATAAAAAGATCTGAAAATTTCAGTAGCTCTAATTAAAATTGTTGAAGGAAACAAATGCATTGAAACATGATGACTCTGACTTGGTTTTATGTTTAAATGGAATTTCATTTTAATTATGATTTTAAATCCACATTTACTCTGAAAATCGAGCTGTGAAGATGATTTTGCAGCATTACATTACTGAAGCCCTTGTTTTGTGTTGTGCTGTGTTGTAAATCCAGGGCACAATTTTCCTTTACATCGGTGACCTTTCAGCTGTCACTCCCCATTAGGCTCAGCTCGAGCCAAAGAGAGTGCCTTTGGTGAACAACAGAAGCAAAAGCGATTCACCTGTGTGGAAATAACAAATATCTTTCAACAAAATGAGCACAGCTTGGGCTCTGGCAGCACACAAGTCAAGCTCAACCAGCAATCAGTGCCACAACACATCAGCCGATGCTTCTGCTGAGTTCCTTCTGCATATCATATTGGCAAATATCATATGGAATGCCAGTTAAGATGCTTCAGTCTGCGTACAGACGCTTTAAAAACCTACTTTAACCGCACCACCTCTACTTTAAGCCATTTTACAATCAGTCTGCTGTCATTAATGCCTGCTATGTCACAGGAGCTCCCGTGGTGCCCTCCATGCTATCCATATAGCCATGCTATCCGTACAGGTGGTCACGTTCTTTTGTTCACATTAATATCAATAAGGGTATAAGCAAACAATAGAAACGGGTCAATGTCAAACTGCATCATTCAAGAATGATCACACAGCTAGATACTCACCCGCTCAAACATTTTCAATGAAAACTGGACATTATCCTCCTCATAAAGGCCAGATTTATTGCAGAACTGTGTTTTTAGACCTTTCAAGTTTTATCTTTGTATATCTAAACTGGCAAGTGTAGATTTAAAAGTGAATCTGAATTTCCAATGGATTTGTATTTAAAAACATTTGTTACAAAAGAAAGCTTATGACTATCTGAGTCTCTGAAAGGTTCGGGATGAATGGGTTAGGTGGCCTGGACTGGTGTTTCACTGGATGGATGGATGATTGAAAAACTGAGCTTTTAAGTTAAACGCCTTTTAACTATTACTGACTGAGGAGATTCTGCCATTTTAGTATTTTCAGACCTCACGGCTGCATTTGATACCGCAGATACATCTTCCTCAAAAGCCCCACTCTTATGTGAGGTCCTCCGAGGGTCATTTCTTGGCCCAGTCCTTTTTTCTATTTCATATGCTCCCCCTTGCTCATTTAAAAAAAAAAAAAAAAATCATTGCATTTCACTTATATGCAGATGACTTGCAGATTTACCTGTCACTGAAACATAAATTCTTCTGAAGCACAGATGCACTGTTTTGGAAGATATTTACACATGGATGGCTTTAAACGTTCTTAACTTAAATGAACAGAAACCACTTTTACAACCTCGGCCCTTTAAAAATCTTTTTTTTTAAAATCCTTTGCAAGGAATCTCGAAGTGTGTAACAGTAATCTAAGTTTTGACGAACCTTTGCAGTTGCTTCACCAAAACTGTGAATCAAACTGGGCCTTCACCTCAAGACCTCTCTGACATTAGATACCTGAAAACCATTTTTAATGTCTGGCTTCTAAACTGTGTTCAGAGTTCCTTTCATTTGTGTTGTTTTTACTCAGATTTTCTCCCTTTATGTTTCCTTTCTTAAAAGCTATCATTTTGCCCTTTGTTTTATGTCATTTGATTTATTTTATTATTTTAATACAGCACTTTAGTCAACAGCTGCAGATTTTTAAATGTGATATATAAAGAAACTTGACTTGACATGGATGAATGAATGAGATGAGATGAATGCATTACTGGATGGATGGATGTGTTAATAGGTGGCTGGGTGACTCCAACGCTACCATCACATTTGAGTTTTAGTAGTTAATCTTAATAAAAAGCTGCTTACTTCTCTGACAGTGGTTGTGGGTCCAGCAGCGTTCACTGAAGTGCCCGTTGAGGGTGGTCGTCTGGCAGGTGGTCTTTCCGACTGCCGCCCCTGGACACACATCGCCACACTCTCTGTCATTCTTGTTGGCCACGATGTAGTTGTCCTCCACCGAGTCCAGGATCTTGGACCAGTCCAGGGTGGAGAGATAGCAGAGATCGGGGTTCTTCTCGATTCTCACAGCTCCTCTGGTGATGTTCATCAAACTATGAAGGCCGATCTCTCGCAACTGGAGCATCTCAAACACAACCAGGGCATAGTTGAAGAAGAGATTGTTGCCTCTGATGACTGTTAGGTTGGGGAAGAGTTCGCTGAGGCTCTCTAGCCCATAAACTCTGAAGAGCAACAGATAGTCGGTGATCACTGTCAGCTTGGGGAAACTGATGCCTCTGAAGTCCTCAGGCCTGGTCCTGAACATGAGTAGGATCTTCAGGTGGCCTTCAATCACAGTACAGTTCTCGAGCGTCCGCAGGTTGGTCACATTGTTGCGGATGTCCTTGCTTGGACAAACTGAAAAGAGAATTGAGGAAAAACAGAAACATATTCTTTAGAAACTAGTTTCTTTCTCGTGTCACATACAGAACAATAAATGGTAAATTGGTGGAGCGGTTCAAATGTACAGTACACTGTTAAGAGTGACGAAACTGTGATGCATTTCAGAAAAATGTTTGGCTCTTGGGTGTGAACACAAAAAAATTTAAAAGGACAATTAATCTTATGTGTTGTCTGCTTTTCTAAGTGCATTACACAAGATGTCTGCTGTGTGCACAGGAAAAACAAGGTTGAAGAAGCAAGACATGACAGATAGGGGGGAAAAATAGATCTCCTGATAATTAGGAGATATTTCTTTCCTGAAAAAAAATATGTGGCTATGTCCCTAACTTTGATAAAGACCAGACCATCTTCTTTGACATTTTGTTTAGCAACCACATATCTGTCTGTGAGCCTCTGTCAAATATGGAGCGCTGTCATCAACGTGAGGCTATGCTCATCCTTGGTTATGCCGAGTTGATTTGTGGAGTTGCTTCTGTAACTCAAGACCATAAAAAACATTAGCTAATGCATTAAAAATATTTCTCCTTGGTAATGGCCATGTATTGCACCAGTAGCAGATTTGCGACTTTGTCAGTGCTCACCCAGACACATGATCCTGTTCGATGGGAAATTCCTTAACTATGCCACCCCGCAGACGGGTTACATGTTTTTCTGTCTACTGTATTCCTGTGACGCAACACGTGAGATTAATGTAAGCCTGAAACGATCATTCGTCTGTCAAGTGTTATTTTGACACCACTGCTTATGTTTAGTCCAAAACTCAACAATATTACAGATACCCAGAAACTGCTGTGGTTCTGAGGGTTTTTTTTTTTTTTTTTAACTCCCTTCACATTTTTACTCACCCTGAACTAATTTTCCTATGCTGCATATTTATGTAACAGAACACCACCAGCTTGAAGTAGAGAGAACTCAAAAATAAGGCATGAATTCAAAGTTTTTCAACTTTTGATGACTGTGCCAGGTTTGGGAGCCATGCAAACATAAAAATGCATTTATTAATTGCAGCAGAAATCAACAGCAATCATTAAACTAAATATTTCGTCAAAAAATAAATGGATTTCTTCAGCTTTAGATGAATGCCCAGTGTGCTGCAAGAGCTACAAAAAAAATAAACACAGGGAGTTGAGTATAAAAAAAACTAAAGGTAATTTCCTAAAATGCATTTTTTTCAAATCAGCCAGACTCTTAACCACAAGCTCTCTGCACAGGTGCTATATGGGTCACCCCAGGGTTAGTCATGCTGGAGGTGTGCGGCCTGCTGAGAGTGGGCCGCATTTGTTTACCAAAGGGCCGACCGCTGAGCTGGGCACATCAGCCAGTCAACCGGTCAGCCGTGTGGAGACGAATGTAACCACTAGGTGTGCTTCTCTTTATGGCCGCAGCTCATTTTACACCTTCTGTTGCATAACAGTACAAGACAAGCAGCGCACAAACACAGAGTCCAATCACCGGGAGTCTGAACAACAAGCGTTTCACTTTGTGACCTTAACAAGGAAGCTAACTCTCCAGCACTTATCTGGAGCTGAGCCTACAACTCTGAGCCTTGTTTAAAACAGAGCGTAAAATGTTCAAACATGGGTTTCAGCTGCTGCCCATTAAAAGCAGCTCAGTTTGTTAAAAGGCACATTTCTCTTCTTAAACTACACAAAGATCAGCAGCTCTCCTTCGAGGCACTGCTAAGTTGTAAGCACATATGACGGGGCGCAATCCTTTTACTTTCAGCACATCTACTTCAAATTTAAACTTTTCTCATCAAACTGACTGACAAACTGCCAGCAGCCTACTGTAGATCCACCAGGACACACATTTACAACGACAAGCTTCTCTCCGTCTCATACGAGGCCCCACACACAGTCGAGCAGCGCCATTAAAAAGAACAAACAACAGCCGAAGTTTACAATACGAAGGGTCAGTGGCTGTGTAGTCACAGCTAAGGCAGAAAGCAGAGGACTAAAAGGAGAGTGGGAATAATCACAGGGCGGCGAGTGCAAGTTCCTATCAGTGTACGCTTTCAGCCAGGCCAGTATTTTTAGCACCACATTCCCAATAGAGAATCTAATACACTCCAGTCGTACCGATAGTGGCTCACATTGGAAAGTGGAACATAGCAGCCCCGGTGTGTAAGTGAGGAATTTTGGAGCAGCGGCAGAGAAAGAAACTGTCCGAGCGCTCTTCTCCACCTGCGAACACCAAGTTCAAAAACAACACTTTGGCAGACGAGGCGACTTTACAAGGACAAAAAAATAAGGCGGCTTCAATTTAGCCCATGACAACACGGCATGACTGAAAGAAAACAAACCGGGCACACTGATGAATTTACATGCTCCCCATATTGTGGAGAAACAGAGAAACTGGGAGACAAAGGTTTCTATTGTCAATAGGCCAGCTCCCACTCTCCATACATCCCTTGCTCTGAGCCAGAGAGGACTGAACAGACTGCTTTGAGTCATCAATTAGAATCATTAGAGTGGCACATTTCTATTCACCACAGCCATCATGTCTCTCGCTGCCTACACCTTTGAGAGAGATGAACTTTTAAGATTAATCCAATAGGAGCACAATGATGGTTTCCTATTTTGGCAACACAAACGAGCAGGCAGAAATGTATTAATAATAACTTTAATAATCACAGTGTAAATTAAATTTACAATGAGCAACAAAAATCGCACGAAAAGACGAAAGAGAAGAGACTTAAATTCAAACCAAATTCTTTTGAGCGACATCTTTTATTATGAAAACTGAGTCTTTTAACACCATTCATGAGAAGGATAAATAGTTGGTTTTGGCCTCCTTGGGCATTTTGTTAATTATCATTTAAAGCTCAAATAACCTATCCTCCATTTACACATCTACAATATAATACTGTGTCTGGATTATCTTATCTGGATGAGGGAAAAACGCAGATCATTAGAGCTGAAACAACATTCTGATCAGTGGTTAGTTAAACAAATAATCAGCTTCTCAGAGCTGGAGGAGATTTGCTGCTTTTAATGTAAATTATTCACTGTAAGGTGACTATGTCTGAGTTCTGAACATGTGGTAGATTCAAATGATGAAGACATATAACAAGCTATTGGAGATTGGGGCTACTTTTCTGTATTTCTGACATTTCCTAAGCCATCCACACATGTAGCAGCCAACAGGTTTCTTTCTTTTCACGCAGAGAAAACTCCAAGCAAACCAAAATATGTCACTACCAAACCACGTGAGGACATTCAGTTCGCTTATTATCCAAATGTGTCCAGAGCCGGAGAATCGACGCTAAATACGGGTGCTCTGTTCTGGACGAGAAGATAACATGGAGAATATTCAAATTTATCTGAGCATGTCTATGCTACTCTGCCCCATCCTAAAATGCAAAGAGAAGCTGGCTGCAGGAAAGAAGATGAAAGTGAGATGATTGCTGGGAGCCTGGCCCCTTTATTAAGAATGAAATAGGAACACCCTTGCACCCAGACTGTACGTTCCTCAAACAGAAGTCCGCTCGGGTCCGCATGAGGTCAATTTTATCATGAGACGGTGAGCACAAGGATCCGATGTCCACGTGCCTGCCTGTTATTTGTGACAATGTGGACTAGTGTACAGAAAATTTACATTACAATGCACCAATTACGCATGCGCCCCAGGCGTCAGACTCCTGGGAAGTATAACGAGAATGAGAAGTTGGCCTCTGGGTCTCCAGCTTCCTGTCTGTGTCTGCAACCAAATATAAACATGGCCCTACGTGAGCATGCTGCCTGGGAGGAACATGTAGGTAGGAATGTCTATACCAATACCGGCAGAATTAAACAATTCTCCATACCCAATTCAATACGTCGATTTGAGAATAACATAAGAAACGTAATACTTTGGATGTTCTTGAAACTAACTCAGCTTGAATTATTTCTTGGAGTATTTTAAAATCAAATGGTACCATATGTATTGGTTCTGGTGACATCCCTACATTTAGGAGGCAGCACATATGACTCGCTACTCCAGTCACTAGCTGTGAATTAACCGGACTGTTAGCTGCGTTACTCTCGCATAGGCATAAACCAGCGCAATCCGACGTCACAGACTTTGCACTAATGTCCGACACAACCTGTGCACCACCAGGTAGAAAATGGCTGCAGTACATGTGTGAAGGGGGGGGGGGCTGTAGACCATATGACAAGTTGCAGATTATTATTTTTCACTGTTTAATCATTTTATACATAAAACATTTTTAAAAAGCCAACTGGTCTGGAACTCAAGCTTACGTCAATATCACCCAGTTTTCCAGACATGGATTCATGCGGCGTTCCTTTTACCCCTTTTACCTCAGAAGCTGGATATTGGAGCTGGGAGTGACGTCATTCCCAAGTTGACTGCATTCCAGTAGTAGCAGACGGAAAAGCAGCCTTTGTTACGCTCCCCAGCAAGGTAAAGCCATTCATCCATCATTAGCAATACAGCACAATGCCTGGTTTTATTGCGCTTAAAAACATCACAGCAGCACATCCACGTGCTTGGAGGGTGCTCTGTGTATGGCTTATATAGTGAGTTGCAAATACACAGCAGCGGTAATACCGATGACACATTTTACAGTTTTACTAGTGTTTAAGAAGTCAGGGTTGGTGGGGCTTTTCTGACTTTCAGAGTGGGCAATCCAACTTGAGAGTCGGACGGTGTGAAAGAAATTTCACATCAGAACACAAGCAGGTTAATTCTCCCTTAACCAGCTCGTCGACTAATCACTCTAAAAGCTCTACGACACATTATTGCGCTCAGATTCAGTGGGTGATGATTAAAGGTGGTCTGGTTCACGATGTAATCAGACTGTAATAAAAGTCAATCAGGCAAAAAGGAAATCCATAGAGGTTGATCACATTTGAGAGAAGGAAAAATATATCTACCCACAAGCTCCGACAGGTAACCTCTGTGACCCGAGTTATGCAACTGCCATGTCCCAATTCTATATTATAATGAAGCCACGCAGCAAACAAGACCGCACAATTAATTTCATGAGTAAATGGAGACACAGTTATGATGTTACTGTCCTCATAGTAAATCCAAACAGTTAGCAGATTGTGAACGCCTCGTGTAAATCCCGGGTCACAAGTTGCACTTTAATTTGAATCAACACGCACTAATCTATAGCTCACTGAAGCTTTAATGCAGAACACAAATTGTTTGCATATCTGAACCAAAAGGAGTCAACGCTCCACAGTCTGAGCGCCACAATCTGTCCAGTTTGTGCTCAGTGGCCACTCCGTACAAAACCACAATCCTTTCACTACAGCTGCAAGCATCAACAGGCACATACGGGCTTCTGATGTAGAGAAGGAAGTGGATGGGGGGGGTTCGGGCTGTTAGGCTCATGGTGTATATTATCACTGAGCCTCAATAAGCATGCAGGAGCGCAAGCACTCAGTGATTGCAACACTTCCCTTTTCTAAGTTTCACTGTTGTGTTGTTTTCTCAAACAGGGCTACAACTAACTGAAGATTCACAAACGGGCACGTGATGCAATCCTCTTTGAGACGGGTTTTAAAACCTCAAAGTGAAAATGACTTTTACTTGTTAAAATAAGGTTTCGTTAATTTAATTTAACATCGTGGCCAAACTATTCTGAGCACCAATTACAGCTCAGAGGTTCATCATATTTTCAATTGTGCAAGGTCGGATATTACAACAGCCAGAAAGTGACATTACTACGACTCTGAAGAGGTGCAACTTTCTTCAGAAATTGGTCAAGAGTCAAAGTCATCCTCCGCAGTGTAGAATCTCTTACAAGAGTCCAGAAAGCAGGCGCGGGTTGAGAGTTTATCATCAAATATGTCAGCAGCTGGGAACCACAGCACATTAACAATACAGTGCAGAAAAACAAGGAAAACGCTAAAACCAAAGAAATCAGGCCTCAGTCTTTAAATAGAGTGAAACTGAGTAAAACAGAGAGCCCGACCACACCACAAAGTTCCCCCTTGGGATTGTGTGATTTGTATACTGTGGCTGTGGACCAAAGATCATTTAGTACCCACTCACACATTATTCTCTCTGCTGGTTAGCAATGCAACCCCCTTTTTATGTAAAAATATAAATCACAACCCTATTATTTGTCCTTCATTTTAAATTTGGGGCGCCTGTTACTTTGCAAAACTGCTGACACAGTGCAGTAAAAGCCAAAACAGCTAATGTCACTACTGGCTTTAACCACTGGGATTCATAAGAGCCTTTTAAAAAAAACACAGAGTTCATACAAACAGCACGAGCACCGAGGTAATTATTACCTCTAAAGTGTGACAGCACACTAACAAGCATATTTTCTTTAAACAAAGGCACAGTGTCAAGGGTAAAGATCAGAAACTAAAAGATTTCACCGTCAGCATGAGTGGATAAAACGAATGAGTGCAGGTGTGTCAGATTACCGTTTTCAAGCAGTGCATAAATTTCAAACCTGAACTTGCCAACCAGGATTAGAGAGCCATTGTTTCAGGTGACAAGTGCAAAAATCACACTATTGTATACATGTCAACTGCACTCGTGACTTTAGTACTTGAGGGCACAGTGGCAGCTTGTGTGTAGTGTTTTTGAAGAGGTGGCGGGGGGAAGGGACAGTTTCATCGCCATACAATTGCTCTTCTTGTCGGGTGGCGTAAATCAAGGGCGCAGGTCGCTGGATCGCTGCCCGATTTCTTGACTAAAGTGGTGCTTGACAACAGGGTGCCGGTGGCTTCGTGGCGAGCCCCGGCTGTTTAACGCTCTTAAGGTGATATGCTATCATGGCACAACAATAACACGACTCGACCACCTGAGGCCTTGAAGCACGATGTAAGGGGACACAAGCTGGAAGCTGCTCGTGCTTTTATATATTTTATGCTTAATAATATACACTAATATACACTCAAAAACATAAAGGGGACACTTAAATAACACAATGTAACTCCAAGTCGATCACACTTCTGTGAAATCTAACTGTCCACTTAGGAAGCAACAGCGACTGACAATCCATTTCACATGCTGTTGTGCAAATGGAATAGACAACAGGTGGAAATTATAGGCAATTAGCAAGACATCCCCAATAAAGGAGTGGTTCTGCAGGTGGTGACCACAGACCACTTCTCAGTACCTATGCTTTCTGGCTGATGTTTTGGTCACTTTTGAATGCTGGCCGTGATTTCACTCTAGTGGTAGCAGACGGAGACGGCGTCTACAACCCACACAAGTGGCTCAGGTAATGCAGCTCGTCCAGGATGGCACATGAATGGGAGCTGTGGGCAAGAAGGTTTGCTGTGTCTGTCAGCGTAGTGTCCAGAGCATGGAGGGGCTACCAGGAGACAGGCCAGTACATCAGGAGACGTGTAGGAGGGCAACAACCCAGCAGCAGGACCACTACCTCCGCCTTTGCGCAAGGAGGAACAGGAGGAGCCCTGCCAGAGCCCTGCAAAATGACCTCCAGCAGGCCACAAACGTGCATGTGTCTGCTCAAGTGGTCAGAAACAGACTCCATGAGGGCATGAGGGCCCGATGTCCACAGGTGGGGGTTGTGCCTACAGCCCAACACCATGCAGGACGTTTGGCATTTGCCAGAGAACACCAAGATTGGCAACATTTCCACTGGCGCCCTGTGCTCTTCACAGATGAAAGCAGGTTCACACTGAGCACATGTGACAGGCATGACAGAGTCTGGAGATGCTGTGAAGGATGTTCTGCTGCCTACAACATCCTCCAGCATGACCGGTTTGGCAGTGGGTCAGTAATGGTGTCGGGTGGCATTTCTTTGGGGGGCCAACAGCCCTCCATGTGCTCGCCAGAGGTAGCCTGACTGCTATTAGGTACCAAGATGAGATCCTCAGACCACTTGTGAGACCATATGCTGGTGCGGTTGGCCCTGGGTTCCTCCTAATGCAAGACAAAATGTTCCCCAGACCTTAATCCAATTGAGCACATCTGGGACATCATGTCTCGCTCCATCCACCAACGCCACGTTGCACCACAGACTGTCCAGGAGTTGGCGGATGTTTTAGTCCAGGTCTGGGAGGAGATCCCTTAGGAGACCATCCGCCACCTCAACAGGAGCACACCCAGGCATTGTAGGGAGGTCATACAGGCACGTGGAGGCCACACACACTACTGAGCCTCATTTTGACGTGTTTTAAGGACATTACATAAAAGTTGGATCAGCCTGTAGTGTGTTTTTCCACTTTAATTTTGTGTGACTCCAAATCCTGACCTCCATGTGTTGCTAAATTTGATTTCCATTGATAATTTTTGTGCGATTCTGTTGTCAGCACATTCAACTATGTAAAGAACATAGTTTTTAATAAGTACATAAGTATTTAATAAGAGTTTTTCATTTATTCAGGTCAGGGATGTCTTATTTATGTGTTCCCTTTATTTTTTTTGAGCAGTGTATATTAAAATGTTTCTTTGCCTTTGAAAATGTGAGACTGTGTATGAAAATTAATGTAATTCTTAAACAGTAATTCTGTTAAACCTTTTAATTTAAAGCTAAAAGTCTACATTCCAGTCACAGCCTGATTATTTGATTTAAAATCCAGTTAAGTCTTTAAAAGCCTTAGAATTAACGTGTGTACCTGTGAGCATTCAGATGTCAAGGAAAGCACCATGGCCATGTTGCTGTTTCCCTATGGGTCTCTAAAATGCAGTCCTTTTTTAATCTATCATGTGATTAATCTCTCTGATGTCCTTTAGATTCAGCAGCTGGGACCTCTTAGTTCCCAGTTAGGTTCTTCTGGTTCCTTAGTTCCTGTAAATATTTGGGCTCATGGGACTGCAGTTTGGCCTCCTTGTTAATTCCCGATCACACTCCTGCACGCCATTAAGATGATGGAACCTGACTTTGTGTGTGTGTGTGTGTATCTAGGGCTCAGTGAGGGATCATCAGCTTGGTTGCCATGGCAACAGTCATAATAAAGCTGCTCTGGAGAGAAATTCGGATGTTATGAATGTTTGTTGAGCCAGTTTCCAAGGATACTGTGGCGTCAACAGTGGAGTCAGCGCCGAATGGATATTAATGATTCCTGACGCTCTCGGTTTGACACACTGTGTAACTAACGAACAAAGTACACACACACACACACATACACGCAGCCCTCTCCTTAGTCCTCTCACCCCCCTGGAGTATTTAGGCTCATCGATAAAAGACAGTGACGGATTGTTCTGATCCCTGAGCCTCAGTTTGACCTCACATTACATCACGTCTGCTTGCGCCCAGCAGGATGTTTGCGTTGTGCTCAGCTGACGTCAGTACATCTGCCAGACATCACAGCACGGTGCTGCAGCAAGCTGTGAGACTCACTGAAGTGTGGAACATGATTTGTTTGCTGTCAGTCTGCTTGTACTTTCTCTCTGCAATGCACTAGTTTATTGTTTTATTGCGTACCCTGAACAGATTTAATGGAGTCTCCAGGGAACACGTGAATATGTTATTCCGTGTTTTACTGTTCGATGGGTGTGGAGTTTCTGTTCAATTCACATGACAACCAGTTTGTTTATTAGACCTTCATCTCCAACCAGAGGTTTCCTTTTCAGTAGAGTTGCTTGTTTGAGTGTTTGGTGGAAAAATCAACCAGGTTTTTGGCTGAAATTTCTCTGACAACTTAAAAGGACAAACTGATTTAATTTTGTTGTGAATAGCACCACCATGTGGATATTAACAGCATAACACACTGGCAAGTTCATTCAATCTTTTCTGCTGTCTTATTGAGTCCATACACTTTCCCTGATCTGTAAAATCACAGCCATTCCTACAGCTTTATTTTTTTAAACTGTGTTTTAGTGATTCTGAGCTAAAGACATTTATTTCCTTTTTCATTTTCCTGCACTAAATTGACATTTATAGATAATTGCTCATATTAAGTATGTGTCATTTAACTAAAAGATTGCACTGCAGTTGCATATTTTGGGTCTTCAGTATTCAGAGAAAGGATTTATATCCTTTCTAAGAACATGGCAGAGTTCCCTAGGCCTTCTGATCTTATCTATGGTGTGTGTGTGTGTCTGTGTGTGTGTGTGTGTGTGTGTGTGTGCGTGTACATGTACAGGTGTTGAATGAGGTGGTGGTGGATCGAGGACCCTCCTCCTACCTGTCCAATGTGGACTTGTACCTTGACGGACGACTCATCACCTCAGTGCAGGGAGACGGTAAGTCTGTGCTTCTTCCAGAGCACTGATTCCGTTTCTACTTGAGCAAAGTGTTTGTGTACAAATAAAATCAAAGTCAAAGACAAATGTGTTTAACTGCCTCCATCCCGCTCTGTTCTCCAGGTTTGATCGTGTCCACACCTACAGGCAGCACGGCGTACGCGGCTGCAGCAGGAGCCTCTATGATCCATCCAAATGTCCCCGCCATCATGGTCACTCCCATCTGCCCCCACTCGCTCTCTTTCAGGCCCATCGTGGTTCCTGCTGGGGTGGAGCTCATGGTAAGGGGGAGGGTGGAAACATCTTTACTGTGTTTTGTATATATTAAATGTTCTCTCAGTGCTGACTGTGCACGAAAGGAAAAAACAACTACTCATATTTAAATATTGCCAAACCACAATTATGAATCTGACATATATAAATCCATATTGATCGAAATCCAGCATCTTTTTTTCCCCACACAACAGTGCGCTTTGAAACCTCAAAACTCACTCACTGTGTTCACCTTAAGCCAAAATAACGGGAATAGAGCCGTCAACACGATCTGCCCACGCAGTATAAATGATGCAGCTGCCATGAGATCATCCACTGGTTAGTGAAGTCCCGTTTTGAAGCCTCTATTTCACTGTTTTCATCATTGCTACCTTGGCTTAAAATAAACAAAACCAAAAGATGAACAGAAGAATGGGCGGGTCTGACTGTGCAGCTGTTTCGCACATAAGCTAATGACATGTCAGTCACTAATCACTAGCCAATGAGCGTACTATAGATAATCCTCCTCTCTGACACATGGTATCACCAGGATTTACAAAATAGACCTTTGTACAAGATGATGAACCCCAAGTTGCTCTCTAATCCGACCATCAGAGAATGGGGGAAGGAGGCATGGTTTATAAAGCGAGTACAGTAGAGAAGCGCTATATAAGAACCAGTCCATGTACCATTTAGTGCCCACCCCCCAACCCAGCCCACCCTGTGTCTTATGGGCACAACTAATGTGCGTGTCCAGTGTTACTGCACAAGAAGATCACTTCCAAACGTGTACCGCCATTCTATACAACTTAATTAGTTCTGATTGGATTTCGTCTCACCAGATTATCTTCAACTCGATGATGAAAGTGTCGGTACATTTCATCATAGCTTTTGTCCTCGTGCATTTGGTACCTGCAGAGCCTGCTGCTAGTGGGGTCTGAGAGAGAGAACCACACACCAACATTCACAACTACAAACAAACACCAGGTAGCCTAACATGCAAGTCTTTGGACTGTGGGAGAAAACCCACAGTCTTCCAGGTACGAGGAACCAGGAAGCTTCTTGCTGTGAGGCTGGTGGTCTGTCCATCACTTTCTTATAGGCTAAAATATTTGAATTAAATTTTCACCCCACCGTTGTGGAATAACTCCAGTAACCCTCTTACTTATTCCAGCTCCAACGAGGGTTTGAATGAGAAATATTGGATTTGTCTCATAAAATTGTTCCCGTCAGCTGCTCTGAATTATGGTCACTTCATCCAGTAACAACATTGGGCTCTAAACTGCAGGTTTTCCATTGGTGCTTTTGTTCATGGCCAGATGCTCACAAAATGCCCTTTGTTCTCATTGGTAAGTTTGTCAGTGCTGGTTAGAAAATGCTTTAAAAGTAAAATGGCAAACATGGTAATCCAGCTGTATCATTGGTAACGTGTCACAGAGTGGCTCACCCAGCTAATGTTGTTTTAACTCTGACCCTGACAGTCTGTCCTCGTCTTCCCTGAAACAGATCACGTTGTCCCCTGATGCCAGGAACACTGCCTGGGTGTCGTTTGATGGCAGGAAGAGACAGGAAATCCAGCACGGAGACTGGTAAGCACAAGCGTCAACATCTGTAGCAGATTCACTACAAATACTTTTGTTTCCTCAATTTTAGGATCATTCTTCCGTCTGTTCTTCTACCCACAGTATTAAGATCACGACCTCTTGTTACCCGGTGCCGTCGATCTGTTGTCACGACCTGGTGTACGACTGGTTTGAAAGTCTGGCTCAGTGTTTGCACTGGAACGTACGCAAGAGGCAGGCCCGACTTGCAGACACCTCTGACTCATCAGACACAGAAAACTGACGTCCGGGCGTGTTTTTGGTTCAAAGACATTCAGCTGAAGCTCTCCGCAGCAGCCCGGAGAGAATGAAGGGAAGAGGTTTGTTCAGAGACGAGCTGAGGAATCATCTGCAACCAAATTAGCGTCAGATCAGTGTACAGTGATCATTTACACCCCGTGTCATCAACGTGTTGCATTCCAGTGAATACACACTGGAGTTTTATGTGTAGCTTCCAGAAAGAAAGCATGTTTCATCTTACCTGGGAATATTACAAAAAAAAAAAAAAAAAAAAAAAAAAAAAAAAAAA
>VOQK01021778.1:35525-53422 GCA_015052645.1 Benitochromis conjunctus
TTAATGACTGACCACAGTTTGTGAGACAGATACACGCACCACTCAACTAACCCGCCGTGTCACACGCTCAACAGTTTGTGGCAAATGTAAAAAAAAAAAGGACAGAAAAATGCTGATATCTAATAGACTCCCACTGCTGTTACTTTTAAATAATGAGTACACTTTATGATCATATAAAAACAAAAATAGATACTCTGGGGATTAAAGTTACACCTCCTAAAGAAAAGCAGGGGCAAACTTTGATTCTTAGACTGTGAGTAAATGCTTATATCTGATATATCAATAGAATCCATTTATAAATGATACATTTCTATTTTATATTCTGAAATATAATCCTTGCTATGACTAAAAACAGCATCTAAGACATTTCTAGCCAGAAGATAACGTGAAGGAACAGCTTGGACCACGGTAAGCGGGACCACAGCCACCAGCTGGATTCACAAAGCGACGCCCGCCAACTGTTGTGTGGCGGCTTGTGCGAGACGAGACGGGGACCGACGTGGATGAGTCTAGTGCAAACGCCTTTAAACGGTTTCATTGAGACCAACGAGTCTTTGTTTAGCTGCACACTAACGACAACCGTGCTGTGCTTTTTCTCTGCGAAAGTTTTGTTGAGTTTGACACGGCAGTAACAAAACGAATCGACCCAAACGCGCCTCGCGCTCAGCTCTCCGTGTTAAAGCGTGCGTCGTCGTGAGCTGTGTTTGGCACTAGAATTTACGCAATGTTATTATCTGGTTCTGTTTGCAAATGAATGAGCAGACTCTACCTCTCCTTGCTTTAGTTGTACAGCAAATGCCGCAATCTTTTTTTGTTTTCAGTCAAGTAGGCCTGCTGCATCCCAGTTGCTCACACTAACTGTTAAAGATGAGTCCCACATTATTAAACATGAACTAGAAGTACTTCACACAGTGTGTACAGGATTGCACTATGATCATAAGCTGTTAAAAAAAAAAACCCCAAAACAACTGAAGATGGCAAGTACCTAAAAGAGCTGAATGCTCTGCTGTCCAGAAGCTCCATCCAGCCACATTATAGTTGATTTGTTTATTTCATTTGAGTAAACTACAGGTTTTGGTCCATCTGGTGAAGTTCAGGTTTCAAAGCTGACCTGTTGGTCGGTTTGCTGCCTGAGAAAGCTATCAGACTTGCCGCTCCTGGCACAGCTGGCTCGCCAAATTACCACAAAATGTGAGAGAACAGTGGCTTCCTGGCTTTCTCCAGAACTACCGTGATTATACCGACAATACAGAGCTCATATGACAAAAATGTGGCCAAAAAACAGCACGTCTTTTATTTACCGGTCAGTTTAACACCATCGTTCTTTAAACTCATACCCAGGCTCCAGATCTGACCTCACATAAAAAACATCCAAATGAATCCATTGATGGAATATAAATAAAAGACACTGGGTTCAACTGACACAAAGAAAAAGAAAAAAGTGGAGGAGGTCTGGTCTGATGGATTCCTCAGGCAAACGTGTCTGGTGGCAGTTTCATTTTCACATAAATAACATTTGGGTGGGAGGAATCGGATCCACCGTAAGGCTTCTTTTTAAACATTTTTTTCCCCTATTGTCGTAGCCGTTAACTTTTCAGTGTTGCGTCTATCCCGGTACTGTTTAGTGGAAGATCTCAACAACAAGAGATGGAGCCTCTCTGTGGCCTCGGCAGGCTCAGAGAGGCTGGACCAGCAGGTCCTGGGATCACAGCAGGGAGGGAGGGGAGGACAGAGAGAAGTAGATAGTGATGGGATTGGAAGAAGTTTATGTTTGAGCAGTCTGAGGTTTAGTCTCACTCCCAAACCCTTCTTTCCTCTCTTGTGTCTCTTCATCTTCCTCTTCCTCCTCCTCCTCCTCCTCCTCCGTGTGCTGCTCCAGCTCCTCCCTGGTGATCATCTCAAAGTCGTTTCCATTGCTGTGCTGTGAGCCTTCATCTTCTCGGCGGTCGCTGTCTGTGTCTGACTGGTGTTCCTCCGTTCCCTCCCCCTCCGCTTCCTTAATCTCCTCCCGCCCTACCTCTTTACTCTCCTCTTCATCCTCCTCCTCTTCCTCGTAACCGTCCTTCTTTTCGCTGTCCGACTTCTCGTCGCTGTCTGACTTCTGAGCCTTGGTGGAAGTGCCGCCGTCCTTCTCGTCTGACTTGTCTGTGCCCTTCTTCTCACTGCCTCGAGGTCCCTTGTATTCGTGGGTGTAGAGCGGCCTGAACGAGTCGATGAAACCAACGTCTGCCGTCAGGTTGGGCAGGAACCAGAAGTGATGGCGCCCGCCAGTCACCAGCCAGATAATGAGGAAGAGAATGCAGCGAGCTGAGGAGACAGGAACCAACCAGTGAGACCAACTTAAAACACAGTGGGCATCAAAAAGTGGATGAGAAAGAGAGACCATATTTCTCCTACATTATCTTCTCATCACTGGCTCCCTGTTAAAACCAGAATTTAAACTCAGGCCTCATCTTATCTTAAAGACCTCACAATATCATATTAACCTAATGAGGCACTGTTCTCAGACTGCAGGCTTAAGCTATGTCCACACTGAAAGCTGACTGCTGGTCGCTTGCAGACACGCCAGGCTACGGTTGCCTAGGCAACCCTATATTCTATTTACTAACAGGCTATATGACGATCTACAGTTTCCTGCGCTCTCATTGGCAGTTGCCTCAATCGGTCTCCTGGAAGCTGACTTAAGATTCGGGAGAACTTTCTCCTTTTAAGATTGAACTTCAAACTTTCCTTATGATAAAACTTATAGTTGCTGGATCAGGTGACCCTGAACCGTTCTCTACTTATCGCAGCAGAAATCCAACTTAAAATTGTTCATGTGTTGCCATAATTTCTGAGAATATTTTTTTACATTGCAAAAGTGGAGAAAAAGGGTGGGAACTGCTGGTATTTCCCTCTGACATATGGAAAAGTTTTCACTCAATAAATACAGAACACATCTCATCAACAACATGTATTGACACAAATTTCATCGCATCCCTGCCTGGACCGATGATTTTATTACTGTTTGCACTTACCGACAGCTAGAAGCAGGATGCTGGCCACGAAGCAGCCGGCTGCAACACTTAGATAATACACTCCAACACGCATTTCAGCTGGCCACAGCGGAAACAGTGTGGCCGCTATCACCGCAATAACTGAAAGACAACCAGGAAAATTTGGGTCAGATAACTCCTCCATTTGTTTTTTGACAGTCGAGGAGAAGAACTCCGCCAACTCACCGAGAATCAGACCCATAGCAAACGTCTTGAAGTGGACGGGATCATAAATCCACACGTACACCTGCAGGAGAGAGGCACGCTTTGAGTATTTCACAAGCACTTCCTGTGTAGATTTAACAACCCTGCAAACGTACTCACCTCATTTCCATCCAGGAACAGCTGATCTTCGTGAGGCTCCAGTTTAAACTTCTTCTTCACCTCTTTCTTCTTTTTGGGGGTCCCAGGGCTGTCATCCTGTCCGGTCAAATCAAAATTACATTTAAAAAATTTACTTTAAAAATCATCTTATTTGAACCGTTACAAGTTCATTTGAACTGTGGAGTTTAAATGGTCAGTGTATGTTGTTAACATTCAGCTTAGTCATGGTTTCTCTTTGCCGACATTGACCAGACACCATGTAAACATGACTTTGACCTGGGCGTCTTTCCAGAGTGTCTACAGATCTGTCTCTACACGCACTTTAAACTCTCAGAGCCAACATATCCGCCCATTTACTGTCAGGTTAGGATGATCCCATCAGCTGGGTCAAGGTAACTCAAAGCAAACATGTGAGTTTGGTTCCAGCTGGGAACAAGCAGCTGAAGGTAAACTATTATTATCCTAGTGAATAAGGCACATTTCATTTTGGGTCACATACACTTTTCTCTTTCTTAGTTTCAACTGCATCAGGTTCTTTCTTCTTCTCTTTCTCCTTCTTCCCTTTTTTCTCCTCCTCTTTGCTGCTGTCACTCTTGGGCTTTTCCTTCTCCTTTTCTTTCTTGGTGTCCTTCTCTGTTTTTTTCTTCATCACCTTGAGAGCTCGGTGGAAGAACTGTTTCTTTAGAAGCCTACAAATAGAGAAAGAGGACATCAGATAATGAAGGGCTGTAAATACCGATGTGCGTGATTCACTGACAAATAAAAAAGACTGGCGAGTTTACAAGAGTTGTTTGCTGTGCT
This sequence comes from Benitochromis conjunctus, assembly GCA_015052645.1. Lineage (NCBI taxonomy): Eukaryota > Metazoa > Chordata > Actinopteri > Cichliformes > Cichlidae > Benitochromis > Benitochromis conjunctus. The sequence goes on from VOQK01021778.1 coordinate 39,686, forward strand.
AGATGGAAACATAGTTTAATTAATAACAAAGGTTTTATATAAGCAGGTGGGTAATCATTCGTATCAGTTATTCATTATTATTCAGAATATTTTTATCATTAAAGTAATTCTGTAAAAAGTTTATTCAGGTTCCAGCTTCTCAAATTTAAGTATTTGCTGGTGATTTTAATTTTCTAACATATTAGACAAAGTAAAGAAATCATCATTAATGATGAAACAGATACAGGAAATAAACTTAAACCCGTTAGTCCTTTGCACTGGTATTTGTATTCAATGAGCTCTTCTTTACTGTGCGGAGCTATTTCCATCTTGTTTATATGTATATTAGGGGTTAGCTGCAGCTAGAGTTAGTCACTCTACTGCCAGTGCTAGAAGCAAAAATACACTGTTATGTGATAAAACCTAGCTTGTGTGGTAGGGTGTGTTCCACGGGGCAGCTACCTGTTGCAGTAATCCACCGCTGACTCTCTGGTGGTGAACAGAGCCTCCTCTCCCTTCTTGGCTTTGGCCCACTTGGAGTCCATCAGACAGTCCACAGCCTTGGAGGCTAAATGAGAAGATGCAACAAACACACAGCACTGAAGGTGTATTTAAATAACAAAACACTCTGTGGACTGTTCAACGCATTAATAAACACAATATCAGACAGAACAGTAGGCACATCAAAAACATGCATCAGTGATGTGGGATGGTCTTTAGCATGAATTAGTACATAGATTTGTATTTTTCACACTCCAAAGCCTTAAAAACTCTTAAATTCTGCTTCCAAGCTATTGATTAACACAATATGAGGCACAGCAGGAGGCACTCTAGAAGAAGCCCAACATAATCATCACTAAACACTTCCAAATGCTGACTTTTTTTGGTCACCTTGGGGCAGTTAACATGAAAGAAGCTGCAGATTCAGATGATAACTGTCTTTCCACATTTTCTGATAAAAAATAAGTGATGTGTGATCTTGGCTCCTTTTTATGTATCAAACAGCTTGAAAAAACTATGAAAATGTTAAAAAGGGGATATAGAACCAGGCAAATGTTCAGTCTTACTATAGTTTTAACTGTTCACCTGATATCCATGCACTTATGACTCCTAATGAGGGTAGATGTGAGGTCATACATCTATACATTAATTTGCCCAAAACTTCTTTGTTTTTGTCCTTCCTCTAATAACACAAGTGAAAGCTGAGCTAATCTGGCTTTCAGTCATGTCTGCTTTTCCCCTTGTTTAGCATAATGATTGTTGGGGTTTTCTCTTTCCCTTAAAATATAAAGCACACCTTGAGGTGAGTGTTGCTGTGATTTGGTGCTATATAAATACAATTGGACTGAAGTGAACAGAAATGCATAAAGAAATGTAAAGAGAACATACAGAAATAAATAGGTAAAGAGAAATAAATGGAGGCAAACACACACACACACACACAAAAAAGTGCAATATTAAACTGCACTGAATGTTGTGCACTGTTGTGACCACGGAGTCTAAACCTTCCATGTGACTCTGCAGATTTTGGCCTAGCAGAAAATAAGAGGACATTTAGTAATGACAGTGACTGCTGTTGATCTTGGAATCAACATGAGCTATAGGCCACACTGTTTTTTCAAAGATGTTCATTTGGGCCCCTGGAGCTACTGTAGCCCACAGCAAAGGTAAGAACTGGTAAAGTCATGAGATAAGAGGAAAAGCTGACACAGCAGTTACAACTCGCACCGCCCACAACTACTAAGTCAACAGCACTTCCCAAAACTGACAAAAAGGTTCACATGTGCTACAAAAACAAATCAAATATAAACAGTGTGTGGGACGGTCAGGTCTGTGAGTGAAACTGCAGCAGAAACATGTGGAGAATCTCACAGCTCTACCAACGCGACACACAAATACCGCTACATCCAACATGGTGCTGGTTTGTATTTACTGTGACGGAGAATCGGCTCTGTCTGTGTGTTCAGCAGACAGACAGAGGCCACAGGCTTCAGACCAGCACTAACCAATGAAGTAGTCGACTCTGTGGCCCATCATGTTTGTCGACTTGGTGGGGCAGTTAAACCGAAGGTACTTGGCCACCGCCTTCTCCTCCTTGGTGGGCTCGCTCACCTCCTGCAAGAGCAGAGAAACAAACGTGTCACATGCAGTCTTCCCATCTGGTGAAATGAGGAATTGGCGTATTCTGGCACAGAAATGCAGACAGGCGGAAATGTCCTTATCCTACTTTATTGTACATATTTTGTGAAATTCAGCTGAGAATAGATACGCTGACATCAAACGAATCTGCTCAGTCTCCTAACTAACCCACTATTAGCCAGTAAAAGTAATGAACTCATATATCACAAATCCTGTCATCTAGATTTCTAGCTAACAAGAAAAATGCGACAATTTTATTAAAAGCAACATCTATAAACTTAATATCCCATCTGTATTTCCCATTAAGTATGGTCAGCTCGGTTTTAAAGGTGGTGGAGGAGGAAGTTCTACATTATTTGAAGTTGGTTGTAGGATTCTACTTGAATAGAAATGTTCATTTTTCACACAGTAAGGTTAACTGGACTACTGCCACCAATCTATAGACTCATCAGATGTGATAAAATCATATTTATCAGGACGTAAACCAACTCTGTCTGTCAGAATGACAAACCATCGATGAGAAGGTCAAACACAACCTCTGGTGCTAACATCTGTGGCCATGCTCTCTGTCCTAAGCTCACACACCAGTAAGAAGGTGTCTGGCATCAAGCTGCACTAAAAGCTACATTCCTTGTGATCACATATGACAGGTAACTAAAAGTGAGGCAGAAGCTCTCTCCACTTCTAGAGCTTCTGTCTGTTTTTTAGTGCAATTTTCATAAACTGCAGACAATCTGTGAGAGCATCCAGACCTTCCTCCAACTCATCACAACATCTGCACTGTCTGCTCATCTGCCAGCAGCACTGAAAAACACGCCAGTGATATTCAGCTATGCTTCACCCAGTCGAGTCTGCTCTCGCTCGCAACGTGAGGAGGAAAAGAAGCCATCAAACAAGCCTTTGTTTGGAGAAGCAGGTATCCATCACACACAGCTCAGTTACCTGAGACTGCTACACAGGAAGCCCCCGCGTCACCGTCTATATGATCTACCTGGCTTGATCACTGGAGTATTAGCCGTTCTCTGTTAACCATGTGAACAGAACCGCTCTCAGTATGTAAAGAATCACTGCTAGTGTGCCACAGCAAGAATAAAACACAGGCTCTTTGTGCTGTGAAGCTGTGAATCCATAAAGTCAAGAACAAAGCAGACCATCTGCTACCACTTTCTGTGTCCCACTTTGTGTTTTTTTTAAATCACAGGTGAGTCACTTTGTTACCACCTCAGCTTTTTGTGGCTGCTGGTTTTGCATAAGGGCCGCATTTGTCCAGACCTCTCTTTAACTGGAGATTTGTCTTCATAGCACTGCAGGACATCATCTGATTTCCAGGAAAAGTCAGCTAAATGTGTCCTTTACAGGCTCCACTATGTTTTTGGTCACCCACCCTGCCTGTTTCTTTGTGCTTCTGCAGAAAATCTGGAAGGGACTTGCTGATAAACTCTGAGACACCTTAAAATTGCAGCATGGTTTACAGCAGCACACGCACTGGGAAGTTTAAATCATTTTTTTAAGACAAAAGTTACAGCTGTTAAGTTTCCTAAGGTTCTTTATTATCCCACTGCTCCTCTTTGCTGTTTTTAAAAATAATAATAAAAAGAGTAAAAAGCTTTTAGCCGTTCAGCTTCTACCCACAGCTGTGTGTCCACTAACTAAGACAGTGGTTAAAGACGAGTCTGTGCTCTCCCTGCCTCCCTCCTCCCTCCTCTGCTGTTCTGTCTGAGCTACCCCATAATTTGTGGTTAACACTGTAACGGGTGAATAGCACTACTTAAATTGAGTGCAAAATTATACTGAACCTCTGAACGGAGCTCAGTTTTTCCCTGAAAACAATTACCTGTTGCTCTGCTGCTTTAACAGACTACACTCGGACACTAACACACGTCTAGAAATCTAAAATAAGATATTTACTTTTGATTTTTGCAGAAAAACTAAATAACTAAAATGCAAATTTTTTTACCTAAACATTTTGCACAGTACTTAAAAATCACCTTACATTTTAAGCTATATATTTATACATTTAATCTATTTAACAACATTAAAGCACAATGGGCATCCCTTATGAAAAACTGAACAAAGAAAAGCCATAACTACGGCATCATCTGGCTGTGGCCCCACATGTGTGTGAATAATGCTTCAGCAGGTAATGTATGTCGTAATTTACTCTGTAACTAGAAACTCATTTTAACCCAACACTGTAACCTTCTACGTAACCTGAGTGTAGCTACACGTGGGTCCAACGCATACCACAACAACTCGAATGGTTGTGGTGTAGACATTAAAGGAGTTTCCGGTTACTACATAAGTTAGGATGTAGATTTTCCGGAGAAGTCTAAACCAAGGTAAAGGGAGGAAACGGCACAGTGTGTTATGTAACTAAAGTCAAACATGAAGCGACCTGAGTTGAAGTACATTTAACACAAGATATCTGACTTAAAGGAAGTCTGTGTATTTTTGTATTATTTTTGGCCCTTTAAACTTGAGCAGATTAAACCCCACTTTAAAAAACGGTTGAAAAAAAGTAATTTCCCTTTGGTGGCAGGCCCAAATCTGTTTTTAGTGCAAAGATTTTTATATGCAGGAAAAATCCTTCACCTATACTACAGCTCAGAGATCAACGCTTCCTTACCTTTAATAAATACTTTATGCTCATTTTGGAGATTATAATTTCTGTATATGATGTGCAATAAATTGAGATGCTTGGAGGCACTTCTAATATTTAGTTGCCTAATCACTGAAGTCTGATTTATCACCAGTCTGTTGCCTTAGTTAGATATTTGGCTGTAGTAATGACTAAAAATAATGGCAGCTCCCGTATTCACAAAGGGTCACCACAGCGGGTAGCTCTGAATATGTAAACCACTACACTATGGTGCCACTCCAGTATACAGATATAATAGTCTTGACTTCAGGACATTCTTACTGTTGAAAGCTGTAAAATAAAGAGCAGGCTGGCAGGCTCGTAAATGAGATAACAGGATGTGCTGGAATAGAGCTGTTGGCTGAAACACATGGAGTGTACTCAGGTAGGATGGACCTGTTCAAGACTGTAAACTGATTTCTGCAGTCACTGAATGAAATAATCTAAGTATTATACACAGCTCACCAGTGCACTCCATTTTCTCATCCAGGCCAGACACCTCTTCCGGGGCAAGCCAACCAAGAGTTTCAAGCTCTACACTGTCCTGCATCTGCCCCTGGGGTCTCACTCTGGCTGGACATACCCTAAAAAGCTCAGGAGGTGGCCGGGGGCATCCTAGTAAGCTGCTCGAACGACCTCAGGGTGCATCCTATTGATATGGAGGAGCAGTGGCCCTACTGTGACGTCCTCACGAATGACAAAGGTTATCTGGGAGGGGCTCCACTTTGGAGGACACTCTTTTGTTGTTTGTCAATGTCTTCTTTCAGTCACAACCAAGAACTCAAGCCATAGGTGGGGGTGGGAATGGAGATGAACCAGCAGATCTACAGCTTTGATTTCTCACACAGCTCTCTCAGACCGTTACATCCACATTACTGCAGACGCTGCACCAATCCATCAGTCAGTTGCCTGGTCCTTACTTCCCTCCCTGGCGAATGAGTCCCAGAGGGATCTGACCCTCAAATATTTATAATACTGAGGGAAAACAGCTCACCTTAGTTTACTGCACTACTTTTTGCTGTGTCCAAGCTCTACGCTGACAGTCAGCAGAGCAGCAGCTTCTCTAACAGACTGATTCAGCCACACTGCCATAAGGACTGATATAGGAAGTATTTCATAACTTATGTAAGAGCTCTTTACATTGCAACATATTCCAACAGATTATCATCTGCACTCTCATTTTACCATGCTCTCTTCCACTTTTAACATATTTAACCATATATGGTAAGCCGCTTTAAATTCAGCAGGAGTGGAAATGCTTGCAGGAGTAGATGTCGTTCAAGCTGCAGGACAAAAATGCCACAAAGAAACAAATTGTTTTCCTCATTTGTAGTTGTGAGCCTGCTTGCCAGTTCCTTTGTGTAGCAAACTGTGGGACAACAGAATTAATTCTTTTTTTTTACTTTAAAGAAATTGACCTTTACTTTGTATGAACTTTATTTCAACTTGGACAAAGCTAGTTAATATTCTTCTTGTTTTTTTTTTACTATTAGAATGACCATACAATTATACCAAATCAAAAACAACCCCAACTAGCGATTATGCACATCTGGATCTCATGTACCTCTCTCCAGCTTAGATAAGAGCCCCATTGTGTTCTTTTCTGGTGATTTTGTCCCCACCCCCGTCTGCCCATTCTCCTGTTTCCTACTGAGTAACTGTTACTGATCCCGCTAACCTACCAAGAGCTTATTATCATCTGTTTGTCAATGCAAATCTTCTCCCGACCCCGTCGCCTGTCCACACTGAGCAGGACCTTTCATCCTTTTCAAAGAATTATGGGGCTGCTGTGAACTTTAATATATAAAACACAGTGAAATGAGTCGTTTTAATGTTTTGGAGTTTTATAAATAAATCTGAACTGAGCAGTTTTGGTTTAGGACTCGAAAAACAGACCAACAATGACCTCAGGCGTATTTGAAGTGATGCAAACGTGACCTGTAACCTCTCTAAACTGTTGCTCTTGAAGCCGGTCTAATTTGCAGTCTGCTGCACAGTCAGTTATGTGGAGATGCGCTGCATAGACTCATTAATTAAGTTCCCACACGTTATGTAAACACGCTTGGTTAAAGCTGACGCAGCTTAGCCAGCCAACGTTTGCAGCCAGCCAGTTCAATCCAAGATAAAATGGAAACCGACCACAGGACCCACTAAGCAGACACTACAACGACCTCATCGTGAAGTCTAGACAAACACATGAAGGCTACTGGGAGCGCACACAAAAACCAGAACGGAAACGTCGCGTTAAAATACAAATCCCAACCTTTGTTTTCGCTAGCCTGCTAACGCTAGCTACTGTTGCCATCCTCTGGCTTCATCTGTCGCCTGCCCGCGGCATCCCGGACGGACGCTGCCGTTAACAACGATCCTGGAGTGGGTCATAAACCGGCACCCGCTTTCACCCGTGCCCCCCCGTCCCGCAGGAACCGGGTTTTGTTTGTTTGTCATGAATTAAATTGATGTTACCTGGATCCGCTTCTTGTGCCTCCTGCGCTCCGCCATGATCCTCCAACTCAGCTCATCCGTGCTCGAGGTTGCGCACGCGCATGGAGACCGTAGTATCGCGAGACTAGCCTTACGTTCGTTTCCCATTGATAAAATTCAAGAACGAATTTAATACGGTTAATATTTTAATAGTATATATTTATATATCAATATTATATATTTTAATTATATTACATAGAACTATTGTGTTTTTATTAAGAATTTGGATACAAACAATACATATGTGTAATAATAATACATGCAATTACAGCAGGACGATATAGGTTTTTTGGCTTATTTGTTTTTTCCCGTACAGCACTGTTGTGAAAGACATTATTTTGGGGAAAACTTCAGTATAAATATACTTGGTTTTATACAAACACTGACTATTCTGTTATATCTGCTGCACATGGAATTCTTCCTTGGTCTAACATAATTACAATCTCAGTGAAATATAATGTCCAAAATCTGCACCTGCTTTGATTAGGCCAGTTGATTAATATACCACTTAAATGAAGGATAGCAGGAATAGTGAAACAGAAGGTTTACAAGATGATAATGAGACCTGGTATGATGTATGGTTTGGGGATGATGGCACTGACAGAAAGAGACAAGTTAATTAGAATTTAGTATATCAGAGCGAAACTCAGGTTGAACAGTTTGGGCATTTGTAGAGGAGATAGTGGATAAACTGGACAAAGAATGTTGGAGCTGCCAGGCAGCAGGAGAAGAGGAAGACCACAGAGTAAATTCATGGATATAGTGAAGGAGGACATGCAGAGGAATGGTGTGACAGAGGAGCTTGCTAGGGACAGGGAGAGATGGAGGAAGATGGGCTGGTGTAAGGGTCTCTAAAGAGAGCAGCCAAAACAAGGAGAAGATAATAGAATAATGTGAATGTAGTTGTGTTAATATCAGAAAACTGGGAAAGGTATAGTGCCCCAGAGTGGAACCAGTGCTTGAAGTGGGAAAAAATAAGTGCAGGAACTCTAATGTAGTCTTTTATCGGTCTTGTGATATTGTCTATTCAGTAAGTACTGGAACGCAGAAAAAAGTGGCGGAACCCAAAAGACGAAAATACAGAAGTTCCGGAACTGCGTTCCGCTGCGTTCCGGCCCACTTCAAGCACTGAGTGGAACACAAACACTGTTGCCAGCTAAAGCTTTTTCTCTAAAGCCTTCTATCCACAAAAAAACAACACCAACAACAACAAAAAACACACAACTTTTTTTCAGCTTGAAAATGATTGAGCAGTTAATTGCCTTGACTGTTGCAGCATCTATTTGTATACGGCGGACAATAGATGATGGCGTTATATGATTGCATAGTCATCCAGGTCATGATACTCTAAAGAGGTTGACTTAAAGGCAACTGTCCTTCCTGTTTGATCCTAAAAACATTTAACCTTTCATTCGAGAAGCTTCTTCATTTCTAAAAGCTGCCTCGACATGCCAGGGCATGTTTGTGTGTGCTCCCCTGACTCAGTAGCTCCTGGGTGTTGTTAAGGTCACAGGAGACAATTCTTGTTCTTAAACAAGCCATTAAAACCGGGAAAATGTAGAGATCAAAGAAAAAGCCCCAAATTAACACGTGATTCATACTCGTGACAAATGTATGTAAATGTCACACAATATTCTCATTGATCCCAACTTATTGATTACATGTGATGACAAGAAAATGCAGATTCCTGTGTAGAAAAAAACACTTTATTTACAGTACAAGAAATGCAAAAGAAATGCATTAAGCATCAAAATCCAGAATATTTAAATATGTCATTATTTTGTTTAGAAAATATTTCCAAAATATGATTACTATGCTCTGCACGTCAGCCTACGGGAGCGTTTAGCAGCTTACAAGAATAATTCAGGAAGCTACAATCAGATGGGTGAAGAAAAGTGATGTAGGACCTTAACGGCGTCTGATACTGTATCTGAGAAAATCCACATCACTTTCACTCCACTGCAGCTGCTGCTGTTAAATGTATAAAACATGCAACAGAAACTTGAAATGGGGATCTTCAGTCCAGTTCAGCACAGTGTAAACAAATCCACCACAGCAGCAGCAGCAGCTCACCAGAGCGTGCCGGTGAAGCCTGTTTGGTTTACATTTCTCCACCTGTCAGGCAGTCTCACTGCTGGCAGATGGAGGCGAGTTGTTTTCTGCCTCGTGAAGGTGCTCGGCAGATTTCATGACATCGGGATCTCTTGGACTTGCCACCATCTCCTCACTGTTGCAGTTAATAGGGGAGCCGATCTCTGATGAGCGCTCCCCGGGCTTATCAGGGGTGGCCTGCAGTGGGGCGGTGGAGAGCGGCAGGTTCATCATGTACAACATGCTACCAAGACGTCTGGACACCTGTTAAAGAAGAAGAAGGAGAAGAAGAGGGAAGGAGCACGCAGATGTTAACTGAAATTAATTTGAAATTTCTAGTTATTGAGTCAGAATTTTTAGATAATAGCCCAAAGTAAAAATGGTCTTTTTTTCACTGGTGGAAACAAGGTTCCACACAAAGCCCATAAAAAAACTCAGCAAGGATATTTACAAAACCATTTCAAAGGGCTTCTCCTTAGTTTCCCAACAGTTTCACAGTGTTTAAATAAAAAGGTGGTGAAACAAAGCAGTGAATATGCATCAGTCCCAACTTTCTGCAAAAGTGCTACTGGGCTCAAATGATCATCTAATTAAAAAGAAAAAACAAAAAAAAGGGTTTAGATGATTTTTCTATACATTCTCCTTTACTTTAGAATCTACACAGCCTCCTCAAATGCAAAAATGAGGGGTCATGTAAATAAACCATTCAAATTCTGTCTTTGGTGGCTTGGGAATGCATTTCCAGCCAGGATCTGTGTTTTCGTACCTGTGAACGGATCTTAAGAGCTGGCCCCAGCTTCAGTCCCAGTGTATCCAATAGATGCTCCTCTGAGAGGAGGGGCAGCGTCTCTCCGTCAATCATGTGGTCCTTGAAAGTCTATTGAACATAACCCAACATTAGAAAGCCACAACAGAATGAATTTAGAGGCGGCAGCTACAAAAATGTGAGGCTGCTAACCTGAGCATACTCCGAACACGTGGGAATACTGTTAATAAAGTTGTAAACGTCATTCACTGTCCACTTCCTGATGTCTTCGGGCACCTCCTCACCATTCAGAAAGAGATTTGGTGGACCTTAAAAGACAAAAAATGCGAGTACGTTAAATAAGTGGGAGTGGAATATTTCATGGTTTTAGGCAAAAGCATTATTACGGTATTTAATATTTTTTAACTCACCAGGAGGAATGAAACCATTTCCAGGGACTGGGAACATGTAAGGGATTCCTGTTAGAGCTCCTCCAGTAGGATACATGAATTTCTCCTGGAAAGCTGAACATTGGCTGGATATGTCTTTATCATTTGTTCCACTGTTGGCTGCTTCTGAATTCCCATCTTGGCTGTTCACGCAGGCTTTCCGGAGGCCTGGCTCCCCGTCTTTGTAGTTCTTCCTGCTTCCTGTGGCCAGTTCAGGGTCTAATTTGGCCTGATGATGTGTCTTACTGGTGGCACACTCCTCTCCCATGTCCCCCTTTGGCTCCAGCTCCTTCTCCTCCCCTGATGCAGCCCCTGGGCTCTGCTCGACACTTTTATCTTCAGTCTGGCCCTTCACATTAGACACGTGGCTCTCCATACTCTTGTGAGCAGTTGGCCTCCTACCGGCTCTACGCCCCCGCTCTCTGTGCAGCGTGCTTATTGCAGGATATGGGTTCGCTGACATGAGAATATTGTTGGAGTGCAGTTCGTCCAGGGTGGGCCGGTGGACGAAGACATCGTGGCCGTCTGGCATGCGCTGACGACCTCTAAACACCATGGGGTTGGAAGGGTATGACATGGGATTCTCAATTCCCATCAGGCCTTTCTGATGTGCGTTCTCCAGCTCCTTCTGATGCAGGATGGCGTTCATTTCCATTCTGAAAAGAAGTGCGTACAACTATTTTAGACATATTTGAGCAGCAGTGATGATGGAGCCATGATATGAGCCCTTGCTGCAGCACGGGGTGGGGGGGTGGGAGATCAAGTCTTAGTCGTATTCAGTAAAAACAGTGATGCAAAGCAGCGTGTAGGTGGAATCATTTCTGTGAGATGATGATGATGGTGATGATGATATTCGGTGCATAATACCTGGCTATATTTTGCTTGTGAATGAGCTCCTGTCGCCGGGCAACAGTTTCCATGGGCTCTGAGGGTAAGAAGCCATATCCAGCTGAGAAACAGGAAGAAACAGACAGGCTGTTAATGCCTTTCACCGAGCATTAAAATGATACAGGCTTTCTGGGAATTCTCTCAGGTGATATTTCTATGGTGCTCACCTGGTGCAGGGAAACCTCTTCCAGGCAGGACATTGGCATGAGGAGGCAGAGGTGGACCGAGGTGAGGGCCCATGTGCATCTGCCTGGCTTCAGACGGGACCATCTCGGTAGGTGGAACCAACTCCCTGATAAGAGGAAAAAACAAAGAAAGAAACTTATTAACTGGAAAACATTTTAACAAACATATATCTGTAGGATCAAAATATGGAGGACCAAAGTGGCCAAAAACAATATGTGTATTACCCTAACGATTTGTTTCCTTTTTAACATTTAATATATTTGTATTTATGAATTACTGTTTTCATATTTATTTCCCCTTAGTTTTTTTTTTTTTAAATTTTCTTTATGCATTTCTGTTTCATATAAATGTAAATAATTTTAACTGAGAGATTTTCAAAATGCCTAAAGTTCCCTCTTGCATTTGCATGCTGAAGCAAAACTCTTGAAGGAGGGGAAGAAATTAGGTACATAAATTAGTGTATACGCGATCATTTTGGCAGTTTTGGACCTCCGTATAAAACAGCTGGTTGCTAGATATATTCTTGCTGCATTTTCTTCTGCTCGTTTTCTTGTGGTTGCCCTTTTTGAGACAACTATTGTTGTAAGTTTAGGAGAGAATTCAGCTACAGACCTCTCCATGAACCGAGGTTCGAACTGTGCGGGGACCCCCTGTAACCTCTGCTGCCCCTGGGCAAGGATCTGCGGCGCCATAGCCATCTGGTTCCTCATTATCAGCTCCTGCCTCTGCCTCAGCTCTGCAAGAAACGAAAAAGCACCACAGGTCACCGGGAGGCCGTTTTAGCTGCTTCACCTGGAGCATGCACCGACTGTTAAAGCTGGAGTCTGCAGGTGCTACTGAGCAATCCTGCAACGTTCAAACACGGCGTGAGGAAAGGTGAGGGAAAGCAGGTTTGATCGCCAAATACAAATACAGAATCCAAATTGCCAAATACAGAATCAACTCTGTCTACAAAAATAAAACCTGAAAAGCTAAATAATATTTTCTTGGTTTATGTTGTTACACTGCTCATCCTCCTCTTTGTTTCCCCTCCTCACCTCCAGCAGACATCCCATTGACGAGTCGATACCAGTGCTTCTCATCCAAAGACCCCTGCTCCCCCAGCGCTGTCATCTTCCTCAGCTGCTCCCGTGGGGTCATGACACACGCTCACGACCTTTGACCTCCACCTGAACACTGTTAAGAAAGAGAGCCAGGTGAAGGATTTCTATACACTAGAAAACGTGACAGTTTGCTTGACACATTGATCCTATAACGCTCCACGTGGAAGGCAAAGTCACACAAGATTATTTCTCACAGTAGCTGAAGCTGAGCCAACTACAAACCCCTCAGTGCTGGGTGCATTTTTGTATTTCCCCCACATCACCACTAGAGAGCAGCAGTTCTCTATCTCACGTTGATTACTGAATATTGCAGGTAAATTCTACCGAGTGTCTGTTATTACATACTTTATGATTGCAAAGATAAAGCAGTGATTTCAGCAGCATGTAAATATTTGTAAACAGCCTGTAAGAGGCCTTTTTAACTACAGCTAAGTATAACTCTTACCTCACCTTTTCCACAGCCCTGGCCTTAACCCTTAAGCCTACTTGGAAATCCTTGAAAGTTCTTCCAAACCTTGCAAAGTGCCCCTAAGTACACTTAAGGGTTAAGTATTAATCTTAAACCTACCTTAACGCTAATACCTCGCCGTAATGCAAATCAGTCCCGAATCGTTAAATCCAAATCCTAACCCCGTACGAAGGCCAGAACAAACAACTGGACGATGATTTCCCCTCATCTTTTCTGTCCTTGCAAGTGCTGCTGGTCCTCCTGTACAGGGATAGAGGCGCACTCACATGTGCGCTCACCCCAGATACCCGCATTGTTCTCGGCTGAACCAGCAGCTTGTGCAGATAAGTGCAATCGACTTAGAGACCTCCAATTAGCCTTCCACACTGCAGAAATCCCATTACAAAATATGATACTGTAATCGACAGTAATCCAGTGCTGCTAATCCAGGGCAAGTGTGCATCTGGAGACATAAATATATGGATGCTCACCCCACAGAATCACCTCTTCATATGACGTTTGCTGATTAAACTGATGAGCCTGCCAGAGCAGGGACATGTGTAAGCCGTGCACATGTACTTGGACAT
>VOQK01021778.1:53442-84209 GCA_015052645.1 Benitochromis conjunctus
CCCCCCAGTCAAATGCTGCCATAAGATTTGCCCCCAGGCCTTGTGCATTACCCACAGTCTCTCAAGTTCCCTGTGAAGCCCATCTAATCTGAGGACTGTAATCCCCCTGTTAGACCTGCAGCAGTCTGCCACCTACATCTGCTGACCTGCCTACCGTCCGCCCTACTGCCCCATCCCCACCTTCACAGGCCCCTGCTACCCTCAGGATCCTATTAGCTAAGTCCTGGCTATACAGCACTTTAAAGGGATGTGTTGGAGGTAATCCGCACGTTTAGAGTTTTACCCTCAGCAAACCTTGCCTGTAAGCATCCCGGACAATACACCCTAAGTGCTAAGCCTATTAGTCTCCATTAGCTCCCAGGATGTCCCAAAAACACCTTGGGGATAAATCTGGGGATGCAATCGGTTTATGTGGAGCTATGTGGCGGGAACACATGCCCCCTTCACCACCCTCTCTGCCAATGTCACCGCAGTCATCAGCAAATAAGAGGAAATGTATTTCGGCATTTATGTCCGTGTAAATCCCGAGTGGGCGCTGAGCTCCATACCTCAGGCCTGGCCTGAAGTGTCATTGCCTTTACACACAGCCAACATTTACACTTTCACCAGAAAGGAAGTAAACAGCAGAATTTATTTAAAGATTGACTTTTTTTCAGTGTGGATAAACAGCTAACATAATTTAAATCAGTCAGATTCCCATGAGCCTCTAAGGAAACTGATTGCATTATGTCACAAAGTACAAAGTACTTCTATTATACAGAAAACAACGACGTATGAATGAGCTCAGAGGAGTTAGATCCTCTGACACACTGATGTCAGGAAATAAGGTCACGTTCACCTGTTAATGTTCATCTGTTAGACCCATGTCAAAGCAGCCATTTTGACTGTAAATACGCGGTAAACAAAGATGCTGCTGGTCACACTGTACCTAAAAACAGGTTCACTCTCAGCAGCAACACCTGTGTGTACCTGCGATCCAATTTTAAAACACCTGCACAGACAAATATGGTGTAACGAACATCTAAAATTCTTTAAAACTGTGCATAATATTTTTTTTTTTATTGTGAATACATATATCGCATGGTAAATGGGGAAATTATGAAATATTAATTATTACTTTAAACAGCATCATTACCACAGTAAGCGCTTTTCCTCAGTGACATCATTTAAGTCAATTTATTACTTTAACTCACATTTCTGCACACACAGCATACGACACCCTGTCTCCTTCAGTTTAACAGATTAATTCACATCAAGCATCATAAACAGAAAATGTACTTTAGGTGCCTAAATGTGCCTGAAATGTGTGAGGCTTTCTGTCGATATAACATTTTAAATTCGGGTTCAGCCTGTGTACAGACTATGCATAACTTCCTGCTGTGCATTTGTACTTTCTTTCTTTCTTCTTGAGCTGACGTATAAATAAAGTGTTTTTAAGCAGCAAGTCTGCTATTTATTGAAATCAATGCTTTGCTCTTTAAATGTGATGCATCAGAGGCAGAAACTGGAGTGTATGTGAACTTGAGCCATTTAGAGGAATCCTTCATAAGGCCTGTTGGAAACAGCTAACGCTCTGATCACGTTAGGTCTCTTAAGTGAATTCTTAGCCTGATACTGAGTTTACTGCAGTAACAAATCTTCAAAACTGGCTTCTTTTGAAGTGAGACATGCAAATTTGAAGTGGTCGCAGTGTTTTTGTAAGTGAAACTTTAGTCAAAGGTGAGCTACGGAAACTCTTGTCATATTTCCTTGACAAGCAGAGGCCACACCGCAGCTGCCAAATCCGGGGATTGGACTCCTTGGATTTACTGTTGCCTGGTTAATCTCATTACAAGCATGAATTAAAGGGAAAAATTGCTGACAACTTAGATGGAGCCCTGAGGAGGTCATATCAGACAAGACAGAAGTATTGTCTAGCCTTTTCTAATCCCCTCACAAAACACACATGAGCTAAAGCCATGCAAATACTGTCAGTTGCATGAAGCAGATTAGATTTCGTGACAATAAGTGCCGAGTTGCAGATATCACTCATTTAAGAAATGCTTGTGGTCATAAACTCACATGACAAAGTGTTGATTGAAAGGATGAGTATTCATTTATATGTGCAAATGCAAAAAATATGCAAGAAGCCAATCTGGAAATATTCAATGAGTGCTATTTGCAGAATCTGGGCTAATTATCATGTTAATTATTTGGATTTCAAGGTTGTTATTTAATCGTATTGGCCTTTAGATTAATCACATAAGGAAAAAAAATGAAATAAAAAAATATATTATGCATTTTTTGTGGGTTTTATAATAATGTAAGAGTAACTTTACTCAGATATGGCACTTTTACAAAATGCTTTGACAGACAAGCAGAAACAGAATGACAAATTCCAACAGAAAGCTGGACATTAAAAACAAAGCAGGATAAAACTAAAGACAGGACATCGTATCGCATCACAGAGTTTGTGACAATTAAAGAAATACAACTGTTAGACTGGAGTGTAAAATACTTAAAGAGGATGTTTTCATCCACCTACCTTTATGTTCACACTGTTGAGCAGAGATTGAAGATGCTGGTGTCTCAATTCCAGAAAAATGAAAAAACCAATAAACTAAAATCAAGTTAAAAATGTTTCCAAAAAAGCTTTCGGCGAGCTCACAGATCTTCGTCTTTCCCTCTTTCACGTCCAACTAAATGGCCTCCTAGGACTTCTGGCCAAGTGGTTTGAGTTCGGTCTGCTGCCAGCTAACTGCCTTAACTAAAAAAGACCTGTTAAATACTGATTCATTTCATCTCCATTAGCTGGCCTTATCTCCTGTTTTAAGCCCTCCCTGCCCTGACATCACTATGATCTCCCATCCAACTGCTTGCTGCACCTTGCAACTGATGTGTAATTACTGAAGCAGCACTGGCCCTAAGCATGGAGTGCTAAACCTCTTTTAACGTTCACCTCACTAATCCCTTGTTAGCACTTTAGGCCATAGTTAAGACACCTAAATGCTTAGCTTCCTTTTCCAGTAGTTAAGTGACCAACCGCTCTTCAGCTGCTCTGTGGCCACCTGCAGGGAAACTGCATGGCGCAGGTTGCAGACTTAAAAAAAAAAATCCTACAGCTCAGTCCAGTTTTTGTTGTTTGTTCACATGTCTAGTTTGAATGTCAGAAGTATTGCTCTCCACAGGGTGCCAAAGGGCTGACCCAAACATGCTTGGTGGTAATTTGGCAGAAATCCGACTAAATGTTGGCCAGATCATCCTCTCAGACCTCTTAATCTGACAGTTTGTGCTCACCAGCCGCTTACAGCATAGAGCTGCACTTCTAGGAATGATGTTTTCCTTAATGCCTGAAGTTTGGGGGGGTGGAGGGACACAGGTGGTGGGTTGGTAGGACATTTTAAGTGGAGTGGGACAGTTTGGTGCTTCTGTATCGCTTTGCAAGAAAGCAGTGAGCCTCCAGAGAGCTGAGAGAAACTAGAGCTGAACACCCTGACTGGTCATTATATACACGCCAAATACGTCAGTTAAAGGGGAACAGGGGAAAGTAGAGACTTTTAATTATTCGTTTATATATACAGTGGACCAAATATGTTAGAATCCACCACCAATGAGATGTTAGGTTTTTATTTTTTTATGTAAACTCACATTCAATGCTGCTAAATCAACCAAATTCCCAGGAAAAACTGCAGAGGTCACATCATCAGTGTGAGTGCCTCTCAGCAGTGATTGCACTGCACTATAAAGCCTGATTGTAACTACATTACAAGTTTTTTTTAAAAACACAATTTAAGTGATTTAACATAGGAAATATATTCAGGTTAACATGTGACAATTCTTCATTTTCCTTGAAAAGGAAAGTTTCTTCCAGAGAATTTACTTCATCCTACCAGAGGTGTGACCAACAATCTTAGCTGTGGGCAAAAGATGGCACCCAGTTTTATTCAGATGGTGCCTCAGTGGTGCAGTGGTGAACACTGTCGCTTCACAGCAGCAGTACTAACCAGTATAACACTCAAACCCCATATCTCGCTTCCTCTGTGGAGTTTGCATGTTCTCCCTGTGCCTGCATGGGCACCAGGAGAAGCCTGTGGGTACTCTACCTTCCTCCTACAGTCCAAAGACATGCATGCATGCATACCTTTCATTCAGGGTTAGCCAGAGTTCTCAGGGCTGTCATTAAACTTTTAAAAATATTTTAAATACTTTAACATGGCCTAGGCCATCGTTTTTATGCAGACGACACCCAAATTTACACACTCATAAAAAGAATTGCTGTAAACAAATACTGGAGTGGGGTGGCTCAGTAGGTAGAGTGGGCGCCCCTTGATCGGAACGTCGACGGTTCGAATCCACCCAACGGCTACCCTGAGGTACCCTCGAGCACGGTACCGTCCCTACACGCTGCTCCCCGGGCGCTGGATTGTTAGCTGCCCACTGGGTGAATGGGTTATAAATGCAGAGAGCACATTTTGTTGCCTTGTACTTGTGACATGTGCAATGACTATAGAGTTGAATTCTATTCTAAAGGACATTAAAGCATGAATAGGATTACATTTTTAAAATTTCAATGACAACATGACTGAGGTCGTTGTCTTCAGACTCATTTGTGCTGCCTGTCTCGTAGACCTGGGACCTCTGCAGGTGTGTGTTAATGATTTTGAAATAGATAAGTAAAGAAATTAATTAATCATTAAAACTAGTTTTTACCAATTGAGGCTTTTATCCAAGGTCCAGTCTGCTTTAATAAAAAAAACATTTTTAATGTCTTATTCATGCATTTATTACAATGCCTCTGGACTACTGTAATGCCAAATATTTTTGTTACCCATTATTTTTATTCCTTTGGCTTTAACTCTATTAAATATTAGTTCTTACCTTGTATTTACTACTTGTTTTTTTATTTTCATTTAAAAAAAAATTATTTTGCTATGTGGTGTCTTGCTGCTTCATACAGCATTTTGGAAAACCCTGTTGTTTTTAAAAAGTGCTGTATAAATAAAATTAGATTCAAAAAAATATTTAAAAAATTGTTTTCTACATAATTTTAGGTGATAAAATACACTAAACTAAGAGTATCAGATGAACCAGCTGAAGTAGCATTATTTAGTATTCCTATGTTTTTTTTTTACTAGGTCAGCATATTTCTTGTGTGTTTAAGCAGTGATCTGTGAGACAAGTAAGTTTTTTTTTTTTTTAAATAAAAACAACAGCACTAATAAAGGACTTAAGAATTAAGAGAACAAAGCATTAGGACATCTAAACCGCTAATTTAGGAATCTCCTGGGGGTAAGCTTTTTATAAGGGATTTCTGTCCAAGTTGCTTGCACCCAGTATTATGGAGTCACAGTGAGGCAAAGGGATCAGAGCAGGTTTAACCTCAAGAAAAGGGTCTGGCTATAAATTCACTGGGTCAGTACAGACACCATCCATCTTCTAATTACAGCAACAATCTGGTGTCCGGATCACCTGCATTTCCTGTCTTCTTCTCCACACCAAATGACGACTGTACCGAAGCTGTAATCCCTCTAAGTTGGAAGCATTACGTCTTTTGTGGCTGGTGGAAATCTTGTTTAGGTCTTGATTACTGTGAGATAATGGATAGTAGGATTCTTCAGGATCAAGATTCCCTGAAATAACAGTTTGTGTTGGAGTTCCTGAACAAAAACTGTGAAGATGTGGCGATTTTATACATTTTAACTTAAGCACTGAATCAAAAAGTGATATTGTCAGGTGTCTAACTGGAGGAAATATGAAAAAAAAAATGCCAGGTTTAAATTATTTTAGCTTATCTGGAGGTTAAAGTTTTGTGGGACACATCAAGTATATTGTGTCAAGGCTATCCGCAAAATAGGTCTCTTCACATGAACGGTAGACGATTGTGTTGTTCTGCAATGGCAAATAAGATGAAGTAAATAAAAACAGTAGACTTAAAAAAAAAAAGAAAATCGATTAGTGGTATTGTGTTAATAGAACCTGACAAATAACAGATTTTTAAGACTGAAACCAACACCGATATTTAACAATCCTATATATATGCAAATTTTCTTTCTTTCAGAGATCCGAAACATAAAACAATTTCCATAAAATTTGTCACATGCAATTATACCAAAAGTGATGGATTAACCATTATGCTCTGCCGACTCTGCTCCCATCAGCTGGTTGTTGTAGTTTGTGGAATTTCAAAAGTAGGAAAGTTGCAGAGTGCTCTCTGGTGGACAAACGTTGCAAGACTGACATTCCTAACATGGTTGAAGGGTGTTTCTCCGGTCTCTTCTTTATTTTTTCAATTTTTCATTTATTGGTCATTATAAATAACAATACCTATGTATCAGCTGATATATCACCGCCAGCAACATCATTTTGGGCTCCTGCTGCTATACACTGTGGGCAGTAAATATTAAAGAGATCATTAGAGTAATTCTTTATAAGTTACGTACTTGTACCTCAGTGGGACGTTCCTACTCACTTGGGGAAGTCACTGCGCCAAAGAATTCTGTTCACAAATGAAATGATCAGATGTGGCTGATTTTTTCTCTCTGAAAATGTTTTAGCAGTTAAGATGTATTTATGAATATTTAAAAAATTTTGCCTTGTAATGTAATAATGATGAATGATGACTTGTGATTTACTGTTAGGTCCCTGCTCGGTACAGTTAATCAGAGTTATGATTAATCAGTACCTGTAGCTCCAGGTGACCCAATGCTTGCACATCTGTTTCTTTGTATATACTGTAGATAACTTTATTAAATTCTCACAACTTTGTAAAGTAGTAAAACCTCTAAAAAAGGTAAACATCAAGTACAGCTTCAGGTCCTGTTACTGTTTAGTCAAAATACACATTTCTGTCTTACACACAGGTATGTGTGTGAGGTTTTCGTGCTCACTGTGATATGTCAGATTCAAGATTCAACGATTTTTTTATAGTCAGTTTTCTACATGTACAGGACACACAGGATACTGTTTCTCTCTCACCTTACTACAAAGATTTAAGAAAAGGTAAAGGGCACAGGAATATGTCAAATCAAACCTATGTACAATAGTGCAGTAATGTATAAGATATAAATAAAATTAATAAATAAATAGAGCAGCTTGTATGGGCCAGTGCTGAACCCCCATCCCCACCACCACCACTTAAACCCTCAGGTTTAAGTCTCTATAGGCACTTCTGTTGAGTTCAGACAATCCTTTGCAGTCTTTTTCTCCTTTGCACACCAGTTTCAGCCACTACATGGGGCACACACAAGCAAAGGAAGCCATCTTATATTATAAATAATAATTTTGTTTCACACTATATTTTTCTTTAAATGTTATTCAACAGCCAAGATCTGTGTACTTATCTAACTTTCACACAAAACTAATTGCTTTCTGTCTCAGGCTCCAATTCTGGAGTAGATGTGAATGGGACCAGATGTTGAGAATCTAACACCTGCTTCCTCAAAATAACCGCACATGCTAATGGGAAGGCGGGGCTGATCACCGACAGGCGTATAAACATGGAATGAAGACTCAGAGCATCACTGCTACCCAGTAAAACAGGCAAGTGAGGAACACCCGCACGTACCTCCTGTTCTTTATGCTTTATCTTTAAAAGCTGACAAAGTTGTGTTTTTTGTCCTTTTTTACAGGTTGTGAAGAAAAATGAATGCCATCCAGGTGATTTCCCTCACTTTGCTGTCCATTGTGGCAGTCGGTGCTCAGTCTATAAAACCAGGAAGATGCCCTATGCCTGCCGTTCAGGAGAAATTTGACGCTGCAAGGGTGAATACCAAACTCCTCACTCTGAGCTGTATTTTCATTTATCTTCATTAAGGTAAACTGGAATGTCCAGTGTGCACATCTGTCTCACAAACTAAACCAACTCAATTCCCTCTACAGTATCTTGGTAAATGGCATGAGATCCAGAGACTGTCAAACAGCTTCCAGAAGGGCCAGTGCAGCACTGCCACCTACAGCCTGCAAAGCCCAGGAGTCGTTGGTGTCCTCAACCAGGAGCTGCTGTGAGTACATCAGTGCCCGAGAGTACTCAGGCACAGAGCTGAGTCTGTTAGTCTGCTCTTCTTTGCTCACTGATCCGTTATCCAAATAATGTTTGTACAACTCAGAGTCTTTGTCCAGCACCATCTCTCTGTAATACCTATTAAAGATATAGATATGGATCTATCCATGGTGCTGTCTGTGGTGCTGGAAGAGCAGACAGATTTGTTACTGCAACCATGTTCTCTCAGTCCTGCTCTTCAGTCTCTTCTTGGATTTAAAATATCATTCACAATAAATGGTTAATTCCCCAAACCCCAGACCGCATCTGAAAAATATTTTAGGTGCGACACAGTTTAGGTTTTACCATAATGTATATCCAGTAAATGAATAAGTCCACAGAGAAGATGGAGTCGTCCTAAAATGAATCCAATCCATAAAAGTTTACCACTCCAGCTCAGTTTAACTGACTCTGTGGAGTCAGTAGTGTTTAATCGAGCCTTCTGCTGGCACTTTTTTGTTATTTCAGTTCTGTTTTAACACAGTTCTCTCTTGATATTGTGTTTTAATTGTTGTGCAGTGCTTTGTGGCTTCAGTGTCTGTGAAAAACGCTACATAAATTAACTTAATAAAGAAAAAACCTCCAGGCTAGTCTGAGTGTTAATAGCTGCGGTGTTCTCCGACTAACCAACCCACCCTTTAAGGAAATAACAAATCACCTGCTGGCTACAACTCACCAACATTTCCTTTAAGAAGAACTTGAACTTTACATTTACAGACAAATAAATGCTAAATAAAATAAAAGTACTTTGAAAGGGTAACTAGTTCTCTTTGACTCTGACCAGTCTGAAGATAAAGCGTGTTTTTCTTTTTAAAGTAACTTTGAACTGTTTGTCTGTTAAAGTCCTGACGGCACCATTGACAGCATCAGCGGCACAGCCAGGGCCGCAAGCTCATCTGAGCCTGCCAAGCTGCTGGTCACCTTCTTTGAGAGTATGGACCCTTTTGTTTTGTTTTTACACACATATTACTGTTTAAACCATTTAAATTGGAGCTGAATTGTACAGAATAAAACCCAACCTTTTTCACACCTCCAGACACTCCCCCTTCCCCGTACTGGGTTCTGTCCACCGACTACGACAACTTCGCCCTGGTCTACAGTTGTACTGAAATTGAATCGTTACATGGGGAGTTCATCTGGATCCTGAGCAGACAATCCACTCTTCCTAAGGAGACCCTGGAGGAGCTGCAGAGCACACTGTCCTCTTTCGGAGCCAGTGTGGACCAACTGCTTGACACCAATCAGGACAGAGATTACTGCAGAGTCATGGACGAGTAAACATTGTGGTTATCACTGAATGCCAAAATGCAAAAAATAATAAAAATAAATAAAGTAAAAAAAATGAGCCTACTGTTTGATGAAATACAAGATTAATTAATATGCTGCTTTAATATAATATAGTGGCTGCTTTAACTGTGGTCAATATTTATATTGCTGCACCAATAAAAGTGGACCATGCTCACTGTATTCCTTTTGTTTAGTATCCCAACATACAGCCGCCAACACTGACACACAACTGAACCAACACACATCTTTAAGGACAGTCGCATTAGAGTGAATTAACTTCATTTGGGGTTACATGATTTCACTTAAACAATAAATACATTCATTTAAGGTAATTTTCTATCTTTAAAGTTGTGCTTTAGTGAAGCTGGGATCAAACTGGTGGAGTCAGTGAAACACACCAAAAATTAAAAAAGGGAAGAAAAATAAAGGATTTTAAACAGTGGTCAAGGTGGAATTCTTACACATTATTGAAAAAGTATTTAAAATTAGGCTTTAAATGACTTTGCTCCCTTTTTTAAGTTTCATTCAGCTTGTTTTTTTGCTTTTTTGTTAGGCTTCAGCCTCTCTGCCTTCACTTTCTTGTGATTTTAATGCTGCTGCTTAATGGAGATTAGATTGTTTTTTTAAAGTCTGTTTTCCTTCATCGAGCACTTTATTTTTATTGCCACTGAAAAAACAAAGTGCATCATTAAGTTGGATTAGGAAAAAAGACACAAAAAAAATCCTCGTGTGACTGACAGCTAATTTTGCAACTCCGAAATTAACCAGCGAAAGGAAGAAGGCTAAAAACATGCTTTTAAGAAGGAGTCTAGCCCCATCAGCAGTAAGTAAAGTTGAAAAGAAAAGTGCTGAAGGTGAAAGAAATTGGCACTTTTATCTTCTGGGCATTGTTGGAATTTAAATTCTAGTTTTAGATTTAAAAAGGTGCAGTTTGTGTTTGCAATGAAATGCACCACGAAATGCGTTTCTTTACACATCTTTATTGTTGCATTGTCTTTGCGTGTAATCGTCACATGCATGAAGCGGTGTGTCCCCTGCCTCACAGTCCTGTAGGCTGAAGAAGGAGCGTACGTTCACTGGTTCACTGGGCTGCAGTAAGTCTCGTCCTGGTTGGTGGGGACCATGTTTTCCACGCTGACTCCGACAGAGTACAGGATGCTTTGGAGCTTCTCGAAGGTCTCCTCAGAGAGGGTGGGCTTCCTGCTCAGGATCCAGGACAACTCAATGCGGAACAGGCCGTAGTCGGTGCAGCCGTAGACCAGAGAGTGACCATTGTAGTTGGTGGACAGAACCCAGTAGGGACTGGGAGGAGAGTCTGCAGGAAAGGTGAAAGCAGCAGGGATATGTGACTCACTGGAATCTGTCAAGACTTAACTTGAAAGTCATTTATGATGACTTACTGTTGAAGGAGACCTCAAGCTTGGAAGGCTCAGCGGGGTCCTTGACTTTGGCAGAGCCGACGATGGCATTAACGGTTCCATTATCGCTAATAAAAGGAAACATGAAATAGAAATTAATCCTACTCGTGTACTTTCCTCCAATGATATATTTTTTTTCTACAAAATGCTCTCTTTGTATAATTGTAGAACAGTACAAAGGTTCAGCCAGTGACCCTGCGTGTTCATGATTCATGAGTTTTGTTCAGGGACGTTTAAAACATCTGAAGCAAAAACGTCTAGAAAGAGGATTTAAAAAGCAGAAGCAAGCAGTTGTACGGTAATGCTGTTTTTAGTAGAATGAAGAGGTAGTGTGAAGAATAAAAACCCTTCAGATTATTACAATTATGTCAAGGACCATGCGTACTTCTGAGTTTATGCTGAAGCTTTCTTAAAAATTAAAACATTTTCAAAATGTCACATCTAAACGGAGATATTTTAGCTGCTCACAGAAGCTCAGTGTTCAGGACCTCAATGACTCCAGGACTCAGCAGGGTGTAGTTAGCAGTGGCACACTGGCCTGTCTGGAAGCTTGTGGGCAACTTATGGATCTCATACCATTTCCCAATGTACTGCAGAGGAAGCAGTTTGTAGGAAAAGCAGGTGCAGATGTTAGCTGTATGTCCCACAACATAAATATAAGAAAAGGAAAAGAAAGAAAGAAATGTAGTATTCACCCTGTTGGCGTCAAAGTTGGCCTGAACAGCGAGCTGGGGACATTTGCCCAACCTCAAGACCTGAGCGCCGACCACAACAACAGACAGTAGAGTCAGTGCAACCACCTGTACGGCCTTCATCTTCTCACCTCTTCCTGCAGAGAATAAAAAAAAACAAACAGCAAGAGTTCACTGAACAAAACATGATGTGAGTGTCAGCGACGGAAAGATCGAGAGATGTGAAAAGAACGAATAAATGTAGAGAAGAAAGAAAGAATCATGGCCACTGACTGTTTACTGGCAGGTAATCAGCTGCGTGAAAGAACTCAGGTTCTGGGGTTTTTTATAGATCCAAACGCTTACATCGCTTCATTATCGATCAAGGGTCCCACCTCTGTGTGATGATACGGGGCGAGTGTGAGAGCTGGCACCTGTTCAAATAAATACTCTGTTCAAACAGCAGCAGGTTGGTCATGTAATCACAACGTTTTGGTTGTTGGATCTCGGTCATTCACTGCTCCCTCCTTCACACTGAGACAGACAACAAATATGAAGATGAACATCAAAGTAACTCAAGTTGCAATCATAAGTTAGCAGCTGCTTATTTTGCACATGTAAATATTAAAACTATTTGATTGCCCCAAAATGTGATCATAAAACTAATTTCTGTTTTATGCTTACTCACAGATAGGCGTCAAAAGAATACAAGGTTTTATTCAAGGCAACACAACGGAATGAAGTCCTGGAATAAACGTGGGGGAACACAGGAGATCTGACACAGGCTGAGGGAGAAAGGGTGACACAGCAAAGAGCAAAGGGCATCTCAGACAGGTTATACAAAAGCTAATGAGACAAGGGGCAAACAGGCGGGAGACACAGGAGGAACAAATCAGGGTTAATGAGACCGTACATTAAAATTAAATATCAAACGCATGAGATCAAGGCTACCAAACTAAAACAGGAAGTAACTAAACAGGCGAGAAGACCAGACTGAGACATGACAATACACATCTCATTACTGTCAAATCTCAGTTTGATGTTTAGCTATTGTCATTCTCACTTTAGTTAAATCCAGACAAAAAGAGGGAAAACCCTGTGGTTTGGTCGGTGAAATTAGGCCAGTATTTATCCGTTTTTTTCTGACAGAAAACTGATGATAAACTTCTCCAGTCGGAGGAGGAAACAGGTTGATGGCACGAAAAAGCAAAAAAATGAAAAAGAGAACACCGATATCCAGGAAGTCATACTTTCCAACTGCAGCCCTGCACAACTGCAAATGTTTCACAGAAAAGGCGAACGAGACACAGGAGACGGGGCACAGTCACTGCTCAAAATACAGTATTGTGTTTTTTTTATTCCAGGCGGAGGTCTTACACAAGAAACAAGGAGGGCGGCAGGTAAAAGGCACGGTCCAGCAACAGCTCAAAAGGTCATAAATGAGGAGACCGAGTGTGGGAACGACCAACAAGGAGAGGAAACACAATGGAGACTTGTAAGGAAACAACAAAAGAAACCAGTGATACAAATTTATTTACACCCTTAAAGTGGAGCTAACATTTTATTGATAGAGTGGCTCCGTCCAGGCAAACACTTGTTTCATCTACTGAGCCATATCTGACGGAGATTCTCGGGGATGTTATAAAACACATATCATCAACACATTACCTAAAAGATAAAATGATCCAGACTCTACAGAGGCTATTTTCAGGGAACCTGAGATGACGCGTGAGATGAAGAGTGTCTGTGTCCTCATCCTACATCAAACAGATTTTGCAGCCAGCGTCAGGTTTTCCGCCTTCAGACAAAAGTGCAGCATGAGGTCGGTGCTTACTGCATCTCCTCTCGCCAAGCACACACAGGTGTGTGAAAAACCTGACCCGAGCTCAGGTGTTTCAGCTTTTCTGGACGCTTCGCTCCCACTGCAGCGCTCTGTGCTTCTGGACTCACTTTTCATCTCTTTAACAAAGGGCTTTGAGTGCCTTGAAATGCACTCACACAGGAAGTGGGTTGAGGCTGACGTAGTTTTAAAGTTGTCATAAAAGGGATTTACATAAAAGAATCAGACGGGGAGCAGCAGGGCTAGAAAAACTAATTAAAAACATTTAAAATTTAGAGCTCATTACATGGAGAAGAAGAATGATTGAAAATAGCAGTGTATCGTGATAAATAGCCACGCTCATTTCTGAATATTAAACAATTAATTATTACTTTTATCCACAGTCTGCTTTGTGAGTGGTTTGGTAGAAAATAAAACTGTTGTCTCAAGATAATCCAAGTCTAATTTCAGACAGAAAAATTGCGTCACATCTCTTTCGGGAGAAAGTGTTTGGCAAACCGCCGTCCGAAGCATTTTACTGCAGAGCTGCCCTTTGATTCAGAGCTGTTCATTTAAATTGTCTGAGACTGAAAGATCACACTGTGAGACTTTTATTCTTTGCAATCCAACCGGAGACAAGAGTCCAAAAGCGAGGAGGCTGGTGATGCTCGGCACAGTGGTTCTCTAAGCTAAGTGCTAATGCCAGCATGATTGCAGGCACGTTTATGATGTTCTCGTCCTGGAGGATGTTTGACCTGATTATGAAGAATAAAGTCAACTTGTGTTATTAACATCTACTGGCATGACGGTCGGGCCTGAGAGGGAGGTGAATATTAGAGTATTTTACACAAGAGTTGAGAAATCTTTCGCCAAAGTCAGGAAACTGGGGCTCATCTTTTCTAGTTTTCTGAAAATTTTATTGAACAGGTGGATTAATCACACACTTGCACTACAAAACATGGTGCTATTCTTCCATAAAGCAATAAAAGAAACACAGTTTAACTGATTTATTTTACTTAAACAAAACGTTTACATTTAGTTCAGTTAAGCTCGATCCTGTGATGTTTTTTTCTGTATAACCTGTAAACTTGTGTTAGTTTGTGTTTTGGCAGCGAGGGGAACTCATCATCATCATCATCTCAGCCATGTTTGATATGTTAAAGGCTCACCACATACTGTATAAGCTTAACCAAACACTCCCCAGTCTCAAATAGCATTTTACTTCAAACATGTAAACATTGCACATAAAGTATGACAGAAAAAAAAAGAAAACTCACATTTGATGATTTAATGTTTTTATATTTAAATAGAAGTTCGAAACAGTGCACAGTTATTTAATCCCACTTCTTCTCCAAAGGTCATCAGCTGTCATGTCTCCGGCTTCCTTATTGACAGGAATCTCAGTATCAACAATATAGGCTACATATTTCTAATTTGTTCACTATTTGAAACACAAAATATTATCATGTATAGGATTTACAGCTCCACAATTTTACTTCAGCATAACAAAGACAAATCCCTTCAATTCTGGAGTGTCGACTGCAATGAACATCATGTTTGTTAAATAACTGCATAAAGGCTAAATAACCATAAGAGCTGGTAAAATCCTGTTTTTCATTTGAATAAAAAATTAGGGGTGTTTATTTTTCATATGCTTTACTATTTTTCTTATATCACATACTAAGTTTCTTATCACTTGGCTCCGAGGTGTTTGTGTTTAATTTAATTTAGATGTGAATGCTCCATTTAGTCACTTTTCATGAAAGGAATCTCCTTCACGCCACTAAGAAAAAAAAAAGGAGGAAAGTCTTTTTAAGGCCAATTAAATCACTGAAATGACGAGCCTGTTTTAATTTTCATTAACATGAAGAAACGTGCAGATTTCTTAATCATTTTAGCCGGCGGCAACGGGAAGCAACCGCTTTCATTTTTAAATTATTGTTCAGGAAGATTTGAGATCATGTTCTGTGACCGTATTCTAATTATTTCATGAAATTAATGATAGTGAAAAAGTGTCGGACACAATAATGATAACAGACAATTTACTGCAGGAGAACAGACGCCCAACAGCAAATGAATATGTGGTGTGTCTGACAGGTTTTGTTGTAGTTTGTTGTGCTGTTGCTGGAGGTTTTGGACTGAGCTGCCATTAAAACGGATTAATCCACAACCCACTCACACACAGTCATATTCGGTCACACGTATACAGAATTGGATTCTGCTCTCTTTTTGTGTCTCTTTGTGGTTGTTTTCTATCATTCAACTGATTTTCATACTAGAAGAGTGAAGTCAAAGCATACAAAGGCTCTCAATGCAGGCCCCCGAGGCATGAGATGGATCCCACGCTAAACTCTCCTGGAAGCTGACAGTGTTTTAGTCTGCCCTGAATGTGAATGTCACACCATATAATTATTCTCTATTAGACAAACTCAGTCAATTAAAGCAAAGAAAATGTCTTTAAAAGATTTCAGTTTTGTGCTCCCTCACTATGTTGTCCGCTCTCAAAGAATACTCTTTATCTCAGACCAAAAATGACCAGTCATGCTGATGTGTTGCCGAACTTAAAAACAAAGTCTCTTTTGAATACAGCACTGGCTTCACGGCAGTGAACGTTTGCACCTGAATTGATGAGCTCTGTTGTTCTTCAGCAGAAGGACATTTTCCCAAGCTCTCTATATAGTACATATGTACATTGCACCATATATAGAGCAATGTGTTCTCTTCCACATGTTTAACCCACAGCATGCTTGTGTGCACAGCTGCAGGAGCCCCAGCGTGACATGAAATGCACATAACAGCAGCTATGCTGACAGATCATATGAATGTAGCTTCTGGTAAAGCTTCGTTAGAAGCACCGTGTGGTACAAAATATAATTTTTTATTAGCTCATAATTTCTGGGCTGAATATATTTATTTGTGAGCAGTTTGAAGATGATGTTTATGCATTTGCAGAAGCTTATTTCTCTGCAGTGAACAAAGGTAACGCCGTCACTCGTGACATTAGAAGAAAAAGAGGCAAAAAAGCAGTCGTGTTGGTTTATTGCTCTTATTGTTTATACTGTGAGAAAATCACTTTTGTAATGGTAAGATCTGCACAAAAGCCATCACAACAAATCCCTTTCAAAATAAAAGACACAACTCTTATAAAACAAGTCTACTGATCAGCTTTTTAACACGCGAAAAGCACTGAACACTCGAAAGGTTGAGCTCATTTCTGATGCATCCTCGGATGTAAGCCAGCCAAATGGCTGCACATTACCTGACCATCCAGCTTTGCAGTCAGTGCTGTATATAAAGCCAGCTGTTTGTTTACTATGGCTTCTCGTGCTGCCCCCAAGTGGCCAAAAGATCAGTCACTGTAAGGCCCTAAATCTACCACAATTATCATCAAAGCAGGTAGTGTACAAAAAAAATACAATGAGCAGGAATCTCTGCATGGCTTCTGACATCAGTGTAAGTCAAACTGCAACTGCAACAAAGAAAAACGAGTGCCAATTACATCTCACAGTTAAAAAGAACCGTTTTCCTTTTCAAATATTTAAATGTCATTTATTTTAGAGGACGTCCAACTATATTTGTCTTTGTTTTACAGAAAGTGAGCCTTTAGTGCTGGTAATTCAGAATTAAGTCCAAAGGATAATCCAAAAGCATGAACCAGGGAATAAAGTGAAAACAGGAACCACGGCAACACACAAGTGAGACTGACAACATAACAAAGGACAAGAGGAAACTCCTACAACATGGTAAATGGACAGGTTCTTATACAGCGCTTTTCTAATCTACCTGAGCACTTACAGCACTTTATACAACATGGCTCATTCACCCATTTATACACAAACTTTCTTTCAATGATTTTTCTGCCTAAGTGCTTTCTAACATTCACTCTTCCACAAATGCATCCAAGAGCAACTTGGGGTTCAGTATCATGCCCAA
Organism: Benitochromis conjunctus; assembly: GCA_015052645.1. Lineage (NCBI taxonomy): Eukaryota > Metazoa > Chordata > Actinopteri > Cichliformes > Cichlidae > Benitochromis > Benitochromis conjunctus. The sequence goes on from VOQK01021778.1 coordinate 70,588, forward strand.
GGATACTTAGGCATGCAGACAGGAGGTTGTGTGGCTATAGCTCAGGAGGTCGAGCAGGTCAGCTGCTAATCGGTGGGTTGGTGGTTCAATATGTGGCTGCTCCAAAGTAATGAAGATCGGAGACAACAGGTAGAAGACACAGTGGGAACAAATTAGAGATGATGAGAAATTAGAGATATGTTCAATTAGAGCAAGAGACAAAAGACCACCAAAGTAAGGCAGGAAGTAACTAAACAGAGGACAGAATCACACATGTGACCTGGACATGGAAAAACAGAATGAAATGTGAAGGGAAGGAAAAAGGAAGAAAAAACTATCAGCATCTAAAACACAGGACTAAGGGTAAAATTAATAAAGAGATTTAATTGCAGCAGGGAATATGAAATCTTAAACAGAAAAACAGATGAGAATAAATTCCTTTCCCATCCCCAAAAGAAATCATAAACCCACAAAACTCAAAACTCTGGGTCCAAGAGGCTCGTTTTAACGACGTGTGTAAAATATCATAAAATGTATTTTATCAGTTTAAAGTTTATTTTGAGCTGTACCAACAAGTTTTTTTTTTACAATGTCAGGAGCATGGTTCAGTTCCTGCTGAACTATAAGACTCGGGTGTGTGGGACGATAGATGCTGAAGTGGAGGTGGGTGTTTCCACAGAGGTGGTGAGTGTGTCTCCACCTTTAACTGGGTGGTTAAGGTGCATGAGTTAGGATGAGTAGACAGTGAAAAGTAAAAAGTGAGAGAAGAACTTCAAGACATTCCAGTTTACTCAAAACAGAAAATAGAGACGGGATTGATTATCCTCCACAGATTATCAGAACAAAAACTTTAAATCACATGCATGCAATCAAAACCAGAACGTCCCGTCCCTTTACAGCGTTTACATTCTGCATCTTTAATGCACCCTTTTGAAGCGTTCTCTCTCTGTCTTGCTGCTAGTTTGCCAGTGTGGTTGATTCTTTGCCTTGATCTTCTGACCAGTCGAGCTCACCGCCTTGATCCCGGGAAAACAGGCTTTGATGCATCTGAGTGCAGCTAACAAGTCGTTCCTCTCTGAAGTGTATTAGCTGGAAATTGAGCCTTTTGATCTTTTCCTTTTTTTAATTTAACCTTGTTGGTTGCCAGGGGGCTTTGTCTGGGAGCCTTTCGTCGTCAGATGTAACTGTCAGCTTTTGGTTTAAGCTATTTTGAATTTTAAACAGAATATTGCAGCATTTTAAATATTTAGATGTTGGGGTAAAGCCAGAGATACTCACGATAAACTCTTTTTGCTTTCGTTGTGCTTTAAGCATAAAGAAGAAGCCCTGCTAAGTCCAGATAGATGCTTGTGTATATTAAAATCATTTGACTGGACTGGCAAAGGCTTAGCGCTCACTGTCAAGGTGCAAGATTATTTACTTTATCAACACATGTGAGGAAATAAATCCTTTTCAGAAAGTCAGAACAATAACAGCAATACCAGGTTTTTGGGCTGTATGTGTGTTTGATCTTTTGTCACAAAGTCAAACTTGGAGGGATTTAAGTTTTTAAGTTTGTGAATCTTACCAAGAAAATGCAAAGACTACACGAGTTAATTTAAGCTGTCAAAACAAGTCCTAATAAATTTTAGCTCGACGGTCCACTCCTCCTTAGACGCTGCAGGCTGTATCCTTGTGACTCATCAACACTGCTGTCTGAAAATTATGCTCTTCATCAGCGCCCCGCAGGACCAACTTTTGAATCCTGCTTCTATTTTCGGCTGCGACAGGACTGACAGGATGAGAATTAGAACGGCTGAACAGAAACTGGAAGACAGCAAAAGAAATGGCAGTTGATGGAGGCCATGCTTGAGGTCTAATAGTTCCAACTTTTTCAACCCACACATCTCAGTTTGAGCAAATCACAACCAAAATGGTTGTTTTATAATCTAATATGTTTTATAGATAAATTATAAGAGGAATCAGAGAAATAACATTTTTCACCAAACTGGTGATTTTTCACTTTAAACCAGGGATGTCAAACATAGGGCCTGGGGGAAAAAAACAACCCACCAAAGAGTGAAATCTGGCCCGCCTGGAGGCTGTGAGCAGAGGTGTGCACTTAATCCTCCCAAGGGGCCACATGAGAAACTGGGACTGTTGTGCACCATCTGCACCAGTGAGCGTATAAAGAGATACAATTAATATTGAAGCCAATTAAATGAAAATGATTCCAGGTTTTTATAAGGTAGGTGCATAAATGCAACAAAAAAAAAAAAGGTCATTTTACCCCACTGCTGGTGGTTGCTAGGCAACATGATGATACTATATGTAATTCAGCTTTGGTGGAGATGTTATTGTCATGAAATACAAATCATTCAGTGCTTTTTGGAAGGTGTTGCAGGCGCATAGGTGCCAAAAGCAGGTCATTTTAGCCCGTCGTTAAGTGTTTGCTGGTGAGATGAACTTGTGTGTCAAGTGTGTTTGCTGAATTCCTGCATGTACAAGGAATGAAAGGCAAAGATTTGGTTGAACATTCAACCAAATTCGTTGTCTCAGTAACAACAACATAAAACACCTCAGAGAGTAAAAGAGAAACTTTTTTGCGTGAATCAACAGAAAATTTTGGCTTTTTAGTTAGAGAATAAAATCTGGAAACAAGCAACGTTTCTGTAATATTTATTTTTTGCGTACGTCCTAAGAGCCGTGCTGACAGCAGTAGCTTTTCTTAGTGCAGAAGAAATGAAGATGAATTTCACTCATCAGGGGTATTCATCATCAGTTTTATAAATAAATGGTTTATAAACTGTGTAATTAAACTTTTTAACACTCAAAGAAAAGGAATTTGCAGTTCTTTTTTTTTAGGTTGTTGGGAATAGTTTCAGTGATCAGGCTGACTTAAGACCAAATCAGGCTCTATGCAACCCACAAAATACAGTGACTTTGAGACCCTTGGTGTAAGCCATGAATGCTATAATATGCTGATGGTGCTATAGGGAAACAGAGGGTCATTAAAGTGCTGCAAACTTAAATATGTCCACCATCCAATGCATTGGGCAATGCAGCAAATGTGATGTGAAGGTTTCAGTCTTGCCAGACAAGATATTATTGAGTCAGATCAAATCAAATTATTTTGTACATTTTCTTCATATAATCATGCATGCTTGCTCTTGGATTTGTGGATCAACATTTGTGGCTTAAAGTACTTGACCCGCTGTGTGTGTGTGTGTGTGTGTGTGTGCGTGTGTGTGTGTGTGTGTGTGTACAAAAACATGTAACCTCGGAACTTGTCATTTAAAGAAATCCTCTGATAAAAAATAAAACTAAATATATACTTTTGTGTCTATCTGGGGCAGGAGGGCATCCAGATTCTTTTATTACATTCGTTATGTTTCTCCTGGTATGTCCCCCATGACTCCAATTTGCTAATAGCTTACTTCATGTCTGAAATAAAGCTGGCTCTAAACAAAGACGCCCATTGATGACGCAGAGCAGCAGAACTGCAAAACCTCGCAGAGAGCGACGTCTCTAACTCAAACAGCAGAGTTCGTAAAGACGGCGCACATATCTGAACCACCCGGACTCAGAGGTAAGAAAAAATCTGTGGAGACACACGTGAATGATTAAACTATAAATGAGTTAATATTAGAAATTTTTTGCAATGAAAAATGTTGCCTGAGTTGATGTAGCAGTAATCTTGTTTGCGTTGACTGTGTTTCTTCTTGGTTTGTGTTACCTTACCTGCTCTTCTTTCATACTCTCTGCAGGTAATAAAGCCACATCTTTACCATGAAGCTACCTTTGGCTCTGGTGTTTGCACTCACGCTCCCCATCATCAGGGCTCAGGTTCCCCACTGGGGCCCGTGTCCAGAGCCTGCTGTTCAACCCGCCTTCAGCCTAAAACAGGTACCAGTGACAGGTTTGAAAAGGAAAAAGCTGACACCACAAACATTATCAGTGATTTCTGTTTAAATATTTTCATATGTCAAAGATTTGGTGCATTCTTATCAAGTAGCAAGAAGCCATTAATAATTATACTTCCGCACAGACGACAACTTAAATATAACCAAAATATACTTCACTGATGATTTGAAGAGTCCAGATAGATGTGGTATAGAAAGAAGGTTGTATGAAAAGTACTCATTGTGTTTAGTAATTACATTATTTTTTATCCTACAGTTAGCATTTACTAGCATTTCTGATATAGATCAGAATAAAAAAAGTCAAGGCTGGTAGACACATACATACGTACATAAATATATGCAACTACTACTAATTATAATAACACCACAGTTAAACATAGAATTTATTAATATAAATACTGTTTTCATGTGAAAAACTATAATTTAATCTATCAAACGTACTTTTATTTATATAGTTTATAATATATATATATATATTTATATTACATATTATATAATATATATTTTCAGCATTTCAGCATAATCTTTGTTGTAAGTTAACTTTGTTGTAAGTAAAGCTGTACAACACCTTTAATAACATAGAAGTGTGCATACATTAGTACAATAACTGAATAAATGAAGAAAGACTTTTTCTCAGAGGGGAAACTTGGCAACACATTGTGTTTAATTACTTCCTCAGCTGGAGCAGAGTAAGTTTTTATAAAACATACCATATATTAGAGTATGTAGATTTATTCATAGTCTCCACTCACATTGCTCTGAGTTGTCTTTGAACCCGTGTGTGTTTCTGCCCTTGCAGTTCATGGGGAGATGGTTTGAAATTGCCAAACTGCCAGCCCAGTTTGAGAAAGGCCGCTGCATTGAAACCAATTTCAGTTTGACGACGAGCAACTCCATTCGAGTGGTCAGCTCTGAAATACTGTGAGTCCCGTGTGCAATTTATCTGTGCGAACGCGGAGCCAGGAGGTAATGTCTGCATGTCGCGCAGCTACTTTAGTCTAACATGAAATGTGTCTGTCTGGAATAAAACAGAAAAGGAGAGGTGAAGAAAATCGAAGGGCTCGGGGTCGTAGAGGATATAAAGAATCCAGCCAAGCTGGGAATAAGTTATTCCTACGGTGAGCAACATTTGGTGACAACACTGAGAATGACTGGCTGTGTTGTGAGTTGTTAAGAATGAAGTGGAAATGTAGTGAGTTAATCAGCTTTTATTATCCACATATTAGATATACGACCTTCTCTCAGTGTGTGCGGCTTCAGGATAAAATACTGTGATACCTTTTTTTGCTTCTTTACTCTTCTAACTTCTGTCTTGATCGCAGTCCTTCCCTACTCCCCTTACTGGATCCTGTCTACTGACTACGTGAACTCGGCCTTGGTGTATTCATGCACTGACATCCTCAGGCTCTTCCACGTCGACTTTGCCTGGATCCTGGGGCGAACACGCACCCTGCCAGAATCCACCATCGAGAAAGCCAAAGAGATCTTTGCAAACAACAACATTGACGTGAGCAGGATGATCCCCAGCAGGCAGATGGGCTGTGAAAAAACGCTGTGAGCAGCGACACAGCAACACAAATGCAACACGGCATAATGTTGCTGTCGACAGAAGGGGGTAAATTATCCGAGTGTTTGTTTGCCTCGATGCATCTATGATTAATAATTTACGGTGATTGTTTCCAGCAGGATAAACTCAACTAGTTTCTCTGTTTTCTCTAGTTTTTACTTTGCACAACACCGACTGTGACAGTACAAGCTGAGAGGAATACTGTGTAAAGAGAAATGTTTTATTCGCTGCGAGCAGATGATTCTGAGTAATCTGAACACAAACTCAAAACATGAAGGATCTAATTAGTGTCAATAAAAGTTAGTGAAACTCAATCCATGTGATCTTTACTGTGTTTTTAATGAAATCGTCAGCGTGTTGCACTGAAGCCCTCAATGCACACAGAAACTGATTTGTAAGTTGAAAGATGTCTTGCTTTATCTGTAAAACGATGACAACTAAAGGTTACGTATTCAAAATAGCTTCCATGTTTGAAGTTTGCCATCTGTTTATGTTTTCTAAGTGTTTTAACTGTGATATACCCTCAGTTTTAATGTTTTGTATAATGAAACATGCTGAAAGGCACTCACAACTAAAAGCAGCAATAACAATGCTATTATTTAGTAAAACATGAAATTAATCTAGAAAAAAACCCCCTTCAAAATGTCCAAGTTTTAAAGATTCCTATTGGCAGACATTGGAGGGTTTTTTAATGCCAAACATGAGAATAAAGGCCTGGGAATTCAAAGTATTTGCATTAAGCTGTTCTTAAAAGTTTTAAACCCTGGTGATTCAGGTGACCTTGATGGGAGCTAAAGTATCTTCACAACATAAAGCACCTCACCGCCTTACTTGAATGTTTTGTTTGTGGGATTCATTGAGGTGGATTTTGCACTCTGAAAGGAAAAAGGTATTAGCTCTAAATAGAAACATATCACACGATTTTTTTAAAAGAGTATTTGGGAAGGTCACATGAACATGTTCACAAATTTAAAATCTCCCACCACCATTAAAAAGACTGAAGATTGTTGATTTTTGTTTGTTTGTCCTCGTTTATCCTGGGTTTTGTGTGTTTCACTGAGTTTTGCTCTCTCAAAAGAGATTGTAGCCAACTGAAAGGTAGATAAGTAGAGTTGGTTGAAGTCAATAAGAAATATAAAAGGACTAATAATGTAATACAAGAATATAAGGTGACAGATGTCACGATCTGTAGATGGTGTTACATATAATAAGCAGGAGCAGGACACCTATCAATATATTTCTGAAGCCCAGAAAGAAAAAAGATCTTCCTGTATACCATTTGAACACCATTAAACACCATTTGATGTGCATTGATATGTATTTTTGGTAATAATTATTGACAATTTTAAATAACACATACAGAATAAAAACCAAAATACAAGATATAAAAAATACAAACTAGAAAATCCTTAGTTATACCCAAAAACCTAAGACCCAGGGTCCATGACAAAATGACATTACTCCAAAAACATTCATTAAAATAATGCGGCCAGGATTATACTTGCTTGGAGGCACTCACACGGACACGTAAACGTCACGGATGAGTGCAGTTTTTTCAAGTCAGCTTCGAGACTTGAAAAAACTGCCTGAAGCATGCATGTGTACTTACTGCACTCTACTGCAGCATTTCAGTTCAATACAATTTTATTTCTACAGCACCAAATCACAACAGCAGTAGCCCGGAGGTGCTTAATATTGTAAGGTAAAGACCTACAGTAATACAAAGAAAACAGATTAAACCCCAACAATTGCTCTTTGAGAAAGCGCTGTGGCGACAGTGGGAAGGAAAAACTCCCTTTAAACAGGAAGAAACCTCCAGCAACCTCCTATGTACGTTATCAAAAATGAAAGTTTTAAGCCTAATCTTAAAAGTAGAGAGTCTCTGTCTGGAAGCTGGTTCCACAGAAGCGGGGCCTGAAAGCTCTGCTTCCCATTCTACTTTTAAATACTCCAGGAACAACAAGTAAGCCTGCAGTCTGAGAACGAAGTGCTCGAATGGGGTGATACAGTACTACAAGGTCATTAAGATAAGATGGAGCCTGATTATTCAAGACCTCATATGTGAGGAGCAGGATTTTAAGTTTGATTCTGGATTTAACAGGAAGCCAATATAGGAGAAATACGCTCTCTTTTCTTTCTCTCTTTTTATCATTGTCATATTTTTCTCCATGCAGGCACAATTCACCCACTAAACCACTGAAAACTCCAAGAAACTTTTTTTCTTTTCAAACAGGAGAACATTTAATTTTTTTTGCTTGAACTATGGCCACGTTCGTAGCACCCAACTGTGGTTTACAAATCCCAACATATGAGGCAAAATTCATTACTTTAATTTTGGAATTAAATGGCTTAACAGCACATTTAAAAGTGCAGTTCAGCCCCAGTTGTGCATGTGAACATCTGCATGGAGTCTTTGCATTCACCCTCTGATGATAAGAGACTCAAGCAGACCCCCACCTACTCGTGGACAATTACATAACACAAACACCCCCCCCAATTCACAGAATTGATTTTCCCCCTCGCATCTCTGAACAGCTGCATTCTGTAACATAAACGATTTCTTATTGCTTCTTTGCAATTAAAGACTGAAGCAAGACTAGCTGCTGAAAAGTGTGCTAGTCGGCTTCCACCATTGGATGTCAGTTACAGCAATTCTACACATGCACAGATGCACGTGGACAATTATTGTAGGGTCTTTACCTCACAGCGTAATGTCCTTTAAGGCAACTGTTGCTGTGATTTGATGCTAAATAAATTACACCGAGTTGAATTGAAAAATGTGAAAACACAATGTGGAAACAAACAAATTAGAACGTGATTCATCATCTTAACAGACATGTCTAATCATCATTATGAAGGTTTTGTGATGACAAGGCTTTGGGATGTAGTGAGAAGCAGCTTTTAAAGTGTCGGTAAGTTAAACACGTCACACAGCACTCGAGCCAAGGAAGGAGGAAAACTACGTGGTCTCCATAGGACAGTAATAAATATTAAACTACCCAACAGAAAATACAGTGCCATAAACAGTGACTGTTTCTGTTTGTTCCGGGTCTCTCTGTGTTCCTCTTTTCTGTTTTCTCTCCACCCATCACCCCCAACCAGTCGAGGCACATGGCACTCCTCCCTGATCCTGGTTCTGCCGAAGGGCTTTTCCTGTTATAAAGGACTGTGTGGTGGTTGGGATCCTTTAATACTGTAGGGCCTTTAACTTAACATAAAGCACCTTGAGTTGATTGTACTGTGAACTGCCCAGTATATAAACAAAGTAACTCGAGACTGCAGAGCTCAACGTGACTGGAGTCACCACATTTAATGCGCACCAGATAAAGCCATTAGTTATGTTCACTGTTTGTGGATCTATGTAGCTGCCAAGAAGTGGTTTGATAAACTTTTGAAATAATTTTAACACCGAAACGCATGAAGACTGAAATCATAAAAACATTTCAGACACACAAATCTGTGTGCAAACTGTGTGTAAGAGCTTTTATTAGAACAGCTCTGTCTGCAACATTTTTCTTACCTGAAAATTAGTTCACACCCAAAGTCTTGGGACACAAAGACTCCCGGCTGTCTTAGAAACACACACACACAGAAAGCTAAAATGCTTAGAATTTGAATGAACCCTTTCACGCATAGTGGCCACTACAACCTCAATCAGGATTTTTTCTTAAGTATTTTTATTTATCTTTTCGTGCCTAAAGATGAATAAAAATACTTAAGAATTCATGCATGAAAGGGTTAAATAGTTAACAGTGGGATGGTTTGCTGTTGGTTTTGTTGTTCCAACTCCTTCTCAGGCCAGGTTGGGTTGAGCAGTCAGTGCTCCGTCTCCGGGTGTTGTCCTGTGCTCCTGCTCTTCAGCAAGCTCACCTGCTCCTTATCTGCCTCATCAACATCGTCAGTATTCAATGACCAGCTCTAGCACTTAGTCTCCACCAGATTATCTCCATCTCTGTAGTGGTAATCAGGCGCTCCTGATCCCTCAATGTGGCTCTCCTGTGGTCTTTTAAGCTCCTGAGTAGTCTCTTCACTTTCCAATGTTCTCGCCGTGGCTGAGGAGCGGCTCAATCCTCAGATCCACTTCCTCATCCTTGGTGAGCTGGTCCATTCCTTCTGGAATCCCTCATCAAAAAACTCACAACCTCCGCTGCCCACCCATCAATCCACCCACCCATGACCTCAGCTGCAGTCACAAAGGAAACCACTGGCCCTCCCCATAGACTCACCCTCATGGCTGTCTCGCATTCTCTGCAAGCTCACCTTTGGACTTTCTCTGCAAAATATCTGTGAACCAACTTACCTGGCTTAATCTACCTCTCGCCCAGTGACTCGTCTCTCTGCTGCCTGCTCTGTCTGTCTGTGCCGTCCTCGCAGACATCTGCTCCTGCGTTAATAACTGAACTGTGAAGCTGTCTCTCCTGGGTCTTGCTTAAGAAACTGCCTTTTAATATTGCCACTTTCACATTTCACATGATCGTTTATCACAAATGACTTCTTCCATTCTGTTTTTTTCTTATATGCTCTCAGTCATTTTGCAGGATTTTAAAAACTTCTTAGACATTTCACTTAAGCCACAGTGAACATCTTAGGGAAAACAATATTCAGCTGTTTCAGTTTCTTCAGTCGGAGTTTCTCCTGCTTTTTGGGGCTTAGGATTGCAGGCTAGAGGTCAACGTGTTTTTCCTAGAGTACATAAAGAAATAGGTGTGTGGTAGTATTCAGATTGCAGGCACCTAACACAAAACTGTGGATTCAGAATAATTTTAATTCATTATCATACAAAATTATGATGCACAGAGCAGAATAGCGCTATAAAAGAACAGGTAAGAACCACAGGCCAGTGTGCACGTGTAAGGAATTAAACTGTGTTTAACTATTGCCTTGTAATTGTAACTTTCTTCCACTTTCATTAAATATCAGAATATCCATCTATCTATTTTGGTTTCAATGCTCAATTTATTTTCCTACACCAGTTCACTTATTTTTCAAGCAGGGTAAGAACAGTCCACATGTTAGTAAAAGCCCAACGAGGGACAAGGAATGAAAATTAGCAGTGGCTATAAACTCTCTGTGAAGCACATCCGTTTCATGCTCCATATTGGAACTATTTTAAACGGCATTGTCCCTTTTTAAATAAATAAGAAATGGGCAATGAAGCCCAGTGTGTTTGTGTCACATAGAAAATTTCAGGGTATGTTATCCAAATGTTGCCTTAGAAAATTGGGAAAATTGGGAAAATAGCAAAGCGATAAGCAATACGAGTTATTTATAACAGGCATTTCTCTATATTGAATTTAATTTGATTCATTTCTGCAAATATCTACATATTATTTTAAGTAAAAAACTGCTTGATGCGCTGGCCTGACATTGTGAGTTAGCTAAATATAACTGAAATGTTCCAATGTGGCGTGTATGCAGAGGGTCCACGAGAGCCTGAGCGCTGTGGAAAATGGAGATCATAACCACATTTCTGTGGTAACTTTCTACCATTTGAATACATTTTGTTTTCATGCAGCAGATTATAGCACCGAGGAGACAATAGAATGAAAACATAATCCGCAAAGCTTTTTGTAATTGTTACTAAACCATTTACCCCGTTGTCAGATTTACAGATTAACAAACACTGAAGCTCATTTTAGTTAAAAAAAATATCCGAAGAGAAAACTGCAGGAGGTCAAAACTGAGAGAGAAAGATGTGCTTATAAATTTCCCCGTGGATGTGGTCTCATTCTCAGTGCTTGAAATTCTTACTCACAAAATATACATTTCCTCCTCTGTCACGCTTATGTGGTCAGACGCTGCAGCGGCTTTCATTTGAATCGTTGCGGTATCATCATGCACACACTTAAATGCTCGAGATCAACACAGAAATATTTGACTTCAGAAAGCGTTTGACTCCAGAGTGAAAGAGAGAACAAAAACGCTGTTAAATGTGAAAAGTGTCGCACAGGCATGTCAGAGAATTTGTAAAGGGCAACTTTTTCAAAGGTGAAGAGCCTCCTTTGACAAGGTGTCGCTACTTCTTCCTGAACCTGGGTCGAAGGAACCTCATGAAAATTGCAGTGATGCTCAAAAGAAGTAAGAAAGTTTCCCACTGAACAGTAGCAGCGACTTTACTTCATTAAGCAGCGATTCTGTTTTTAACTTTAATCATTTAAGAATTTTAGAAGAATTTAAGAAGTTGTTGGCTGTTTTCTTTGTCTTGTAACTGAGGAAATAAAGACATTAAAATAAGTATTCCCTTTTGTTATAGATCAGGGACTGACAGAGGGTGTTTCTTTCTCCTGTGACTCATGTCACAAAGGAAGAGGACATCTGCTTTTTTGATACCATGAATCAAACAAGGCAGTCACTGCCATTCATATTCCTGCGTTTGTGTTATGTCTCGATAACTAATAGGTCCTGTCAGAGGCCTCTGGCTGCCTGTTAATGATTTCCTCCCTAAAGAACTCGGTCTTTTGCTCAATATACATTAAAGACTGAGTCGAAGCGGAAACTAAGAAAATAAAGATGTCACAAATGTGTTATAACACATTCAAGGTACTGGTGAATCAGGGAGGGACAGCAGTGTGCCAAGCTCTTTATTACAGTCATTCAGCTGTGAAGAGTGAAAGAACAACACTTGTGCAGCTCTTAAAGCAGGAAGGACACGAGACGACCTCTGCCCACAGCACAAGATGAACCCTCTTGTCACCCTTGATCCATTCTGATTCAGTTCCAGCCTTTCAGCCTCAAAAGCTAAAGAAGCTGCTCTGACAAACAATATCAGAGCCGGAAAGAAAAAAGAGCTGTACTTACAAAACGTGGAAATGAATTTGGAAGACATGGCAGCCAAAAAGTTTAGTTATGTCACTCGAACTCGTAGAGCTAAGGCTTAGCAGACTGAAAACCGATATATAGGTGTTAATCAAACACCTGCATCTTTAGTGGTTTCTAAACAGAAGTTAGCCAATAAATAAATAAATAACTAAATGATGACCCTCTATACTGAAGGGGAATTTAACTACACAGAATAAAAACTATTAAACATGCTTTTCAATGCTGTGAAGTTGGACTGCACCACGGGAATCCCTTTTTGAGCAAGTCTCAAGTGGCCACTCCAGGAACTGCAGTTTTTCAGCTTCAGTCAGTGCCGCTTGGTACATTTTAGCTGTGTGCATGTACCTGCAATAACAGGAGATGGATACAGATCTCGTTCAGAATGTAAATGAACCACTCTGAAGTTCAGAAGTTCCTCCATTTTTAGTAATGCACAAGCAGATGAGGCGTCAAAACGTAGATGCTGATCACTGTGGCAAATAATCAGCTATGTGAACAGGCAGCTTGGCTACTAACCAAAGCTTTGTGATGACTGCTTATTGGTGATGATCCTACCGGCTAAGGTACACTTCCAAACATCAAGAGCAGCCACCATCAAGCACTGAAACAATCCATCCCTGTGAGTCCTAATAAAGTTAGAAAAGCAACTGTTTTTATTGAAATGCTGTGCTGTGTGGGACGAAAACAAAAGGAATACAGCATCAAGATTCAACAAAGCTTTCTTTGTTTGCAGCTCACCATATATAAAAGAAACTAAAAAAAAGGACTGCGCTGGCAGATTTTACCACAGTGAAATTATAAAGACAACATTAGCTAAACACTTTGTTAGCATTAGCGGCTGTCCAGCTGGTGAGCTGCTGGCTGACTTTGTGCCTCTGAGCTGCGTGTTTGCTGTCTGGCAGGCTGGGGGAACCACAGGACTGCTGATGGACCTGGCTGCCAATAAAGAGGGAGTTCATGCTTACAGTGGATTTTTCTGTGTACACACATGCACACACACGTGTGTATTTATATCTTCGTGGGGACATCTCATTGACATAATGCTTTCCCTAGCCGCTTATCCTAACCTTAACCATCAAAAATGAATGGCTAACCCTGACCCTTACCCTAAACTTAACCATAACCTAATTGTAACCTTGACACTAAAACTACATTTTGAGTCTTAAAAATGCGTTCAAACTCGTGGGGACCGGGATTTTGGTCCCCACGAGTATAGTAAACTTCCAATTTTTGGTCCCCATGAAGATGTCAATACACACACACACACACACACACACACACACACACACACACACACACACACACACACACACACACACACACAAATCTTTGCTTATATTGGAATCAAAACATAA
>VOQK01021786.1:1050-12378 GCA_015052645.1 Benitochromis conjunctus
GTCGCATTTTTCAGTTTTTATTTTATGACAAAAAAATTGTTGGGGTTAGGATAAGGGTCTTGTTTGTCGGCCAAAACTACATTTCTGAAATGAAAAATGAATGAAAACATTTAAAAAAAGATGCACACCTACGTCATGACAGAATGCGTCAGCATTGCAGGAATCCAACAATAACAATGAATTTAAACAATAATGTATTTAAACACTTTTATTTCGCCACCACATGGCGCCTCTGAGGCTAACAATGCTTACAATAGTTGTCCACAAACTAACCAGGACTTACACCTCCATCAATAATAACAACTGAGCTTACCTGGTTGATGCTACAGCTAAACATGGTCAGTTTCAAAGAATGAGCTCAGCATATATGTAAGAAATTCCCACTGCAGCCCCACTTACTTATGTGCAGCCAATTAAATAAAATAAGTCTTAAAGAGACAGAAGAGGGAGTTAAACTTGATTATCACAACTGATGAGCTGAAGGGGTACGCCATAGACCAGCACAGAGAAAAATAAGGAATTATTTTGAACTGTCAATAATAAAAGATATGGAGCTGGAAACAGGTATAACAGACCCTTTTTAACTGTGGTGATGGTCAACACCTATTACAGATAAAAGCAGGGACATTACTGGCTCATAATTCTTGATTCAGATATAGTTAAAGTTTCCTCCACCTAGGTTGAAAGAAAAAAGCCTTATAAAGGATGCAGCAGGTAAAATGTTTGTTTACTGGTAACACATCGACTGTGTGTGTGCTTGATGCAGTAATACGCCTCATTTTGAAAAAAAATAAATAAATAAAAAAAGCTTTAGTGCATACATTTCAAAGATAAAGAGTGTACGTGTGGATGTGTATTTGTCTCCACGGTATGTAGACATGACAGTACTGCCTTTCTCTGGCTTCTTTTGGGACTTCAGTTGTGTGTCTGTGTGCCTGCGTGTGCACTACATAGTAAGTTCATGAATACTAAGGCTCGAAAGAGTAGCTAGCAATAAAGTTGCGTTATTAAAAATTCAATGTTATGTGAGCCTAATGTGATTGTACCATAATATGTGCTTATGAGGATGTAAATGGTAGTGTGGGGGACTACTTTACATAGCTGTTATTGTTTTGGGTAGGTTTAAATGACAGAGAAATAACCTTTGCTTGTCCGTCTGGAATAATAGCTTTCCCCGTGTTCATAAAAGTGCAATTTTTGATGAGCAGTTATGAAGTTATGTCTGTAGGAGAGTGAATATGGTATTTTTTTGGAACTTGACCAAACTGCATCTTCAGAGTGCTGCTGTATTTAAGGTTCTGCAATCTGAAGCTCCTTACTGAGGACAAATTAGAGTGTCCATTTCAACTGCTCTGCAGGTATCTAGATCATGTGGGTGGAAGCACAACTAGAGGAACTCTTCAAATGACCCCTTCAAGCAGTTTTACTCTAAAAAAAGAAAAAAAGATGCTTTTTAGTGCAAAGTTATGGTCTGGGGAATGTACGTGTCACATGAAAAGTAGTTCTACATGTCATTAGAAAACCAAAATATATATTTTTTAAACTTTTTAAAATTTATTTTTATAACTCATCCATTTGGATACTGTTTAAATCAGGACACTTTCAATGACAAAGGGAGCCAAAGTCTATTATGTTCCATCTCCACTGATTCAATACTTATGTGTGGTAGAGCTAAAAGTTTGTTTCCAGAATTTTTGTATTTGTGTGTCACCTTGTACTAAACCAGTCCTGCTGGCTGTAGCTATCAATGTCCCACTGATAAAGAATTGTCAATTTTCACCTGCTTATGGTTATTGTTCATTTTTTTTGCAATGTTTTTGTAGTTTTTTTTTTTAAATGTCTCATTTTGTGTCTAAACTTACTTGACCACTTACAGTGCTTTATAGTACAAACTCCACAACTTCCACTTCAACAGCTGGAAACAAGTCTAACTTGCCAAACCCAAAGACACCCCAAGCAACGAGGCCAAACGACTTCTCCAAGTCCACATAACACATTTGGACTGGTTAGGGAAACTCAAACACTCACTTAACTGTTCTCAAGAGAGACTGACAAGTTCTACATTACTACCCTTACCTAAAGCCATGTACTGTGGAAGTCACCAGAGAGTAAGGTACTGAATAAAGAAAGGTTCTGTTGAAGGGTGCCTAGGTTCACTCTTAGAGACACTGGGTGAGCTTAATCATTTCGTCAGACCAGAGCTACTGTTCTTCCATATTGTAAGAGCTTATCGACGTGACGTGGGCATCCAACAGAGATGCTTCCTGGGTACCTCCTAGGTGAGATTTCTGAGGCATATCTTTCTGGAAGGAGGTCTGGTCTGCTGGAGAGGTTATGTCTGTTCACTGACTTTGGAATGCCTCAGTTAAGCACCCTGGTGGATTGATGTATTTATGGATGGATACCTCCATGTGATCATTTTGCATCTCCAAGGGATCAGGGGCTTTCGGCCTAAAATGACATAAAACATAATTTACAGAATGAACTGGCTTCTGCTGAGAGATGGATTAGGGAAACCTTTCAACCAGAATCTTCAGTAAAATAGCAAGTTTTATCACAGATAGCTAATATTACCCAGTGATAAAGTTAGAATAGAAAAATCCTTTAATTGTCCCACAGGGGGAAATTTGGTTAAAGAGATACTGCGTTGGCCGGGAATCAACCCCAGGTCAACTGCTTGGAGGGCAGCTATGCTAACCACTATACCACCAACGCCTGGACAAGTCCTGGACACACCTGATTAATACATCCATTCTAAACAAGTTACATTTTTGAACAATCGTTTTTTTTTTTGTTTGTTTGTTTTTTTGTTTTAGCTCTCCATCAGCACTAAAATGATTTTTCCTCACCAACAAAATCAGCTCTTTTCCAAAATGGCCTCCAGAATGATGTAAATGCCAGTAAAGCAAAACTCATAGCAGAGCTGTTGACCTTAACCTCATTTTATGCTGATTTTGTTAGGTGACAAAAAAAATGTCAGCAATTTCTTTCATACTTGTTCAGTTTTCTAACAAGAGAAACAAACAAATATTTAAATGAAGCAACAGTGTGTAATTTATTTATTTCTATATCTACTGATGTATCATCAACAGAGGCTGAATGGAGGTTGGGACACTGGGGAGAGTAGACGCATTTGAAGTATCTTTGCTCATATTACATTTCACTGTAACATTCAGAGTTTGGCAGTCTTTCATATCCAATGAGCACAGACTGTTTGCTTGTACATAAAGTAGATATATATGTTGCTTGCCTGTTCTGCCAGCAAACAGCAGGTGTTGCAGTGTTTCTGTATATTTGGATTCAGCATAGCTACGAGGAACACACTCCTCCCTCCGTCTGGCCTGAGTGACTCACAGCAAAACCAGTAGATGATCCACACAGCACACACTCTGTACAGTGCAATTACAGTGTCTGACACATCACACAGAAGTAGCATAAACTAACAAATCAATATATGCACATGTTGTAGTCAGTCAAAAGTGTGTGTGTGTGCAGCTTGTCTGTGCGGCCTACATGCATGTATGGAGACCATTTTGCCACCTCTCTGTGTCTTCAGTGTCAGGACGGATTTAGCAATTGGAAGAAGTGGAGAGAGAGATAGTGAATGTATGCATGGACAATGTGACCCGTCAGTAGTTATGGCTCACGTGTGTGTGCGTGTATGCCTGGGAGACTGCACGTGCATGTGTGCATGTCTATACGTGTCTATGCCTGTGTGTGTTTGCATGTGACCAGGCCGCCCCGAAGCAGCAGATTTGATCTTTGTAAAGGCTAACATCTGTCGCCTGTCATTTTAGCAAGATTGATGACAACTACCAGAACGGACGGGTAAGAAGGAGGAAGAGGAAGGAGTGAGCCGATGTCTAGGACAGCGGGGACAGAGGAGAGTCTGAGAGCGAGTTGGTTAGGTGATAGTAACGGGCAGGCCAAAGTGGGGTCATCGCAGACACAATAATTAGGCAAGCCTCTGAATGTCAGTGATGTGAATGCTGACTGGATTGAGATGCCAGGGTTCTTTTTTTTCTTCTCTTTAAGTTGATTCTGATCTCGAACACATTACATTGAGTGTCTATGCTTTTTCTATTGAGCTCGAAAAGTTTTATGGAGCTTTGATAGATTTGTAACAGCTTTTATGACGTTTTTGTCAGGCTCGTGTGCCAGACGATGACCTGGAGGGCTTTTCTTTGGTGATTTTACTGGAGGTTTTTTGAGTTCCCTTTTTTGGGGAAAGTTTCAGGTTCTAATTCAACTTCAGAAAGTAATTTCAACGCTAAAAATACAATTGAACAAAATATGGTATTCTGAGCACTAGCAATAAAATAGCTGAATGAAAAAAAAAGAAAAATTTAGCAAAAGACATTTTGATTGTCAAAAAACTTTAATGACTGTATTTTTATCTACAATTGCTGGGAAAAACCTATGAAAGAAAATCTCAAGTTTTTCACTGCAGGATGTAGAAAATGCCTCATGTCTGAGAAGGCATTAATCATTTAAAGGCTGACATGAACAGAATGTAGGCTGACTGTGCCAAATTGCCAGAACTGCCACTTCCATACTACCATGATTTTTTTGCTCGAGCACTTCCTTTTTTTTCACGAGGGACGAGACCTATGCACAGTCCAGTTGTTCCTGTTCAGAAAACGCAGAAGGGGATCTCTCCTGCTGTTTCATATGATCATTTTAAATGCTCTCTTGTCAATTATGGTGAAATCTCTGATTTGTAATTAGTAGCAATAAAGAGTCAAATTAATTTGATTCAATTCTTTTATATAGTGCCAAACAATGTTGGTCAAGTTACTTGAAAATAGAAACGCTCGTACGTCATTCTCACAAACAAAATCATGGTTTACGCAGTAACGCAGCGTGCTTATGGGAAAGCAACAGTAATCTAATTACTTTTTTTGCAATAGTAATCCCTTACTTTACTCATTACTTGAAAAAAGTAATTGGATTACTGCCCATCTCTGGTGCCAAATCACAACAACAGTCACGTAAAGGCACTTTATTTTGTGAGCTAAAGACATATAACAACTGAGAGAAAACCCCAACAATCAGATGACCCACTTATGAGTAAGCAATCGGCGACAGTGGGAAGAAAAAACTCAACAGGAAGAAACCACAAGAAAGATCCAGGCTAGGGAGGGCCAGTCATCTGCTGCAACCACCTGGGTGTGAAGGGAGGGAGACAGGACAAAAGACACTGTGTAATAGAGCCAGAGATGAATAATAATGATTAAAGGCAAAACGGTGTTTAAAAATATAGAGCGTGAAAAGCAGTGACTGAAGAAGAAATGCCCAGGGCATCATGGGAAGCAGTTTGGGAAGTCTATAGTAGTTAACTAAGGGAGGATTCAGGGTCAACTGATCCAGCCCTAAGTATATGCTTTACCAAAAAAATAAAGTTTTAAGACTAATTTTAGAGAGGGTGTCTGTCTTCTGAATCCAAACTGGGAGCTGGTTCCATAGAAGAGAAGCCTTAAACCTGAAGCATCACATTCTACTTTCAAATATTCTAAGAGCCACAAGTAAACCAGCAGTCTAAGAGCCAAGTCCTCTGTTGTGGTGATACGGTACTATGAGCTCTTTAAGGTAAGATGGGGTCTGAGTATTCAAGAACTTGTACTGAGCAGAAGGATTTTAGATTTGGTTCTAGATTTAGATCTACAATTTGAGCCAATGAAGAAGCTAATAGGGGAGAAATGTGCTTTCTCTTCTAGTATACGTCAGTACTCGCATTGTACCATTTTTTAACAATTGAAGGCTTTTCAGGGGGCTTTTAGAAAATGTAATCACATATTAAAGTCTTTCTATCCACCCACAGGATTGTAGTCACAGTTTTGATGTTCCAAGTCTCCGCACTCAAACATAAATTAAAAGGCAAACATAAGGCCTGGAATGACCATCTTAAAGCATTAAAGCAGGTCTTAGTGTAATATATGTAATGAAGCAATGATATAGATGCCAACTATGCTGCCAAGGTGATGCATAGCTAAACAAGCTTCTAAACTAGCCTTCAAATTTTTAGCAAATTTACAAAATGACAATATAGAGTTCAATATCCAGTATATTAGCAACAAATCATAAGTTAACAACATTTGCTACTCTAACTTGACTGAAACACCACATTTACACACCCAGGCAGAACCCAGTTGGACTACAGTCACTGTATACTTCAGTGGGGAGTTTAGGAAAAAGCTCACGTTCACATTAGGAACGTGAATCTGCACCTGTTCATAGCATTGCAATGTGAAGAAAGGCTGAATACGTTAGCTGAAAAACACTGTGGGGCTGAAGTGACTGTAAGTAACTGCCATTTTTATGAGCTCCTCTCGAGCTCTTTATAAGCACAAACCAAATTATAGGCCTTCTTAAAGAGCCGAACACTATCTTAAAGTAATAAAAGTACTAAGCATGTGTATTCAGAGTTCTGTAACTGAAAATGAAAAGACGAAAACGCATGATGGTGAGAAATTACATGTTAAGAGGCAATGACTACAATTCTGTGGCATGTTATATTAGCCACTCAGTATTAATTAAACATTGACATAAATGAATGGAGACAAATGTGTTGTAACACAATGGATGCAGGCTGCTGCATGACAGTTGCGTTATTCTTTGCTTGTCAGAAATGTGGCTTATAATATTTATTCTTTCAAGTCACAAGCAGTAAATTGAGAGTAATCACAAAGCTGCTCTCACCATCATGAATAGTCACCTGTTACATTAATAGCATTTACAGATATGTCGGAGAACCTGCAGCAAATGAAGTGTGGGGAGGTATAAAGGCAGAAGCAGATGCCAAAAAAAAAGTCATTAAGTCTTTTTTTCTGTTTCTTTCTTTTTTTTTTTGATAACACCACTTTCATACTGAGTGTGAGGGGCAATGACATTACAGTGAATGCTACTGATTAATGATGCAACAACCTGGCACTGGCAGTAAAATTTAAGAGGTACATTGCCAGTGGCCGGTGATGATATACTGTATGTTGTTTCACTTGGAACTTAGATGACTGATGATTAATATTGTGCAACTGCAACAGCCGACAGCATATAAACAAGATAAATAGAGAGCAGTAAGCAAATTTAGTAAACGAGCATATTGAGTGTGTAACAGAAATAACTATGCAGAGTTGCAGAGAAACATAAACGATGGAGGAAAATATGCAGATATAGAGAGGAGTCATTCAAACTGCTAAACTATGAATATAGGAGTGTGCTTTTCAAAAGATTATTAGTGTTTTGTTTTTGATCATATCAACATTAAAGGCTTTTGCTGAACAGCATCATCATTTGGGTCTGCTTTGTATGCCCGATGCTCACGAGGTCAATATTTGGTGTCTATTTATTTATTTTTTGGTCTCCATTAAGAGTCATGTGCATATCTGCTTGCTAAATACTGCATTCACATGCAAGTAGAGTTAGGCAAAATATAACCGTTTTCCTACTGGATGCTGTCAGTGCTTTTTGTATGTGTAATGTATGTGTAGCATGCACTTGTCACTGCTGAAAGCACTACAGAAACCTATCAGTTTGGCTTTCAGCCTTCTAAGCTATACTAGAGACCGCCCTCCTTAAAGAAAGAACCAAGAACTCATGAGGTTTGACGATTTCAAACTAAGTGACTTCTAGTCTGTGAATAACGTATTTCTCTGGCACAGACCTCTGTTTTGGTCACTCTGAGCCAAATAAAGTATGATTCTGTTTATGCTAGAAAACAAAGATTGCCAAATTAATTTTTAAAGACATCTTTAAAAAATCTATATATTTGAACTGAGGCAGCAATAGTTATACAACAAAACCTCCAGAAACTTTAGCAAACTTGATGTTTTTTCCTTTATTGAGTAAACTTTATTAAGCTTAAATTCAAAGGTCACTGAAAAATGCCAACAATTCCCATATAGGACTATTCATAAGTTTTTTAGTTTAGATTTCCAGTGTACTCCAGTTATGAAATTATATTTAATGGTTCTTTTACTGTGCAGGTCGTCTTTCAGACACCTTATTACAATCTACAACGTGAATCTCCTTTAAAAGTGACCCCAAAAACCTCTATTCTGTTCTTCTGTAATCTACTACACAGACACAAAAACACATTTTCTGTGTGTAGATGGCCAATACAAATATATTGGAAGCTACCTGGGGACAGCTTTATTGAATGCACACTAGCTCCTGTGTCTTGGCCTTGTCAGCACCTTTGCAAAAGTGACAGTGACGTATGACCCTTGACCTGTGACCAACACAGAGGTTGGTTCGGATATTATGAGATGAGTTCTTCTTGTTTTCAGGCCATTCTTGTATTGTTTGTGTGTGTGGGTGTAAGACAACATGACATGATTGCCATGATTGTCATAAGGGGACAATCATGGCAGTGGCTAGACGTCAAAAACACTATCGGTTTAACAAGAGTGGGTGTTATAACTTACTTTATGTATTTAATTAACTTATTCACTTTATCTTAGGGACATGGTCTTAAATTCAAGGTAAATTTCTTTGGGGTTTTTTGTCTGTGATCATCACAAAGTTTATCATAACCCAGCCATGGCAGCTTTAGATTTCATGTGCTCGTTCAGGTGGATCATCATCTTTATCATCTTTATTTATAAAGCACTTTAAAAACAACCACAGCTGACACAAAGTGCTGTACATCAGAACTAAATAATACAAACACATAAGATATAAATAAAAGCAAAGAAGGAAACAAAATATTAATTAGTTAGTTAATAAATAATTTAATTAAAAGAGAAACTAAGTCTCACTAAGGTCAAAAGCCAAGGAATGAAAGTGGGTTTTAAGACGTGTTTTAAAAGTGGACAGTGAAGGGGCCTCTCTAATGTGCAAGGGCAAGTTATTCCATAATTTAGGAGCCACGATAGAAAAGGCCCTGTCTCCTCTGAGCTTCCTCCTGGATCTCGGTACTTCCAGGAGCAGCTGGTCAGCTGACCTAAGAGGGATAGGCATGGGATAGGGACAGGGATAGGGAAGAAAAAGCTCAGAGAGGTAAGATGGGGCAAGATTGTGAAAGCATTTAAAAACAAACATAAGAATTTTAAAATGACCTCTAAAGGACATAGGCAGCCAGTGCAGTGAGGCCAGGACAAGGCTTATATGCTCTCTTTTACGAGTTCCTGATAACAGTCGTGCAGCGGCATTTTGAACCAGCTGCAGATGTGAGAGCAACAACTCACTGACCCTCACATAAAGTGAGTTACAGTAGTCTAAGCAGGAAGAAATAAAATCATGGATCACTGTTTCAAAGTGCTGCCTAGAAAGAAAGGATTTCACTCTTGCCAGTCACCTTAAATGATAAAAACTGGACTTCACCACAGCTCTAATTTGGCTGTCCAATTTAAAATCACTGTCCAACTTAAAACCAAGGGCAGTAATAACAGGTTTAAAATAAACTTCCAGTGGTCCCAAATCTACAGAGGCGCACTCACAGGAACCACTAGGTCCAAACACCAATACCTCTGTTTTCTATTCATTCAAATTTAAAATCTTTAAACCAACCAAGTTTTAATGTCATCCAGAGAGGTTTTATGGAGATGCCATCCTTCTACTTTAGTGGCAAATAAATTTGGCTGTCATCAGCGTAACAATGAAAAGAGATCCCATGCTTTCTAAGGATGGAACCCAGAGGCAATAAATACAGTAAAAACAGCAGTGGCCCTAAAATTGAGCCCTGTGGGACGCCGCATGACAGAGAAGCAGAAGATGATTCAGAACCAAGAAACCTGACAGACAAAGTTCTATTTGCCACATAAGGCCTAAACCAAGTAAGTGCAGTGCCACCAATAGCCACTAGATCGTATTTAAGATTGAAGCATTAATTAATGGCACAACTTCTTTGAGCAGTCTTGTAGGAATGGGGTCTAAAAGATACGTTGATGGTTTGGAGGAAGTAATTACTGAAGTTAACTCAGAAAGATCAACTGGAGAAAAAGACTAAATAAATATCAATGGTACTGAAAGTAGCTGTAGATAATGTTATATCTGCGAGATGATTATGAGTAATTCTTTCTCTAATGGTTCATTTTTGAAGAAGTTCATGAAGTCATTACTAGCTAATGTCAAAGGAATGATTGATAGGCCAAATTTTCAGTTTTGGGTTGGTGAAAGATCTAGACTGCAGGAAGGCCAGTTCAGCACCTCAACTCTTCTGCTGCAAAGCCATGCTGTTGTATTCAGTGCAGTTTGTGGTTAAGCATTGTCTTGCTAAAATATGCAAGGCCTTTTCTAAAAAAGATTACATCTGTATGGGAGCATGTGCTCTAAAATGTGTATATATCTTTCAGCATTAATGGGTTTTTTTTTCTTCAGATGTGAAAGTCACAAGGTAGGACTAGAGGAAGGAATATTGGTTGCATATACTATATAAATACAGTGAAAATGTCCATAAATGTTAACAGCACAGTTAACCTTCAATCAGGTATGGAACATTTTACAGCCTGTGGGTAGAAACACAGGCTGTCAAAGTGATCACCAGGTTCTTCGTCACTTCACTTACAAAAGCCTATCAGTTTACTTTGGTTGGTCATTGTGGCCATTCTCTATAGCCTTCCCAGATCTGTTGGTTGAGATTGAGAATGTCTTAGAGCTCTGAATAAATGACTTCAGTCAGTTTGAAATGAGTTCTGTAGCTGCATGTACTTTGGTTATCTTACGAAATAATTTAACATGACAATAAAAGTAAAAATCTTTGATTTCAGGCAGTTTAGAATATCAGAGGTGACTTCAACTGAATGTTAACTTTAAAAACTTTATAAACATTTATAGATGTTATGTTTCTGTTTGTAACCATGAAGTATGCAATGATTAATGACGAGGGAGAACATTAACATAAACAATTTTAGTTTTAGGGTGTAGAGGGAATGAGTCATAATGGTTTCTGAATGCGATGTAAAAAGTTGTCGCAACATCCTGTCACATCATGACAACATGATACTGGATAGTCATTAAGACACTTGAACAAACAAATAAACATTGTGTCACTGAAATATCATTTTATGTCTATATAAGTAAACCATGGTGCTGAAATACACAGCTGACACATCAATGACAACTGACACTTGTACAGAATTTTCCCACAATCTTCACAGATGATGCATTTTTCAGTCTTTAAATATCTTACATATTTACCTTATTTGGTTGGAGTCCACGCGGATGTTTTTCATTGACTCTGAATTGAATATTATGCAATAAGAAACACTGAACTGTGAAAAGGGCATAGGTCTGTGACGAAAACTACTGGCAATATTCTTTTTCTTTAAAAAAAAAAAAAGTCATATAAAATTTTGTATTTTTTTAAAAAAAAAAAAAATGAAATGTGGT
>VOQK01021796.1:25790-35502 GCA_015052645.1 Benitochromis conjunctus
GGCCGTATGGAAACAGACTCTCCATTCCACAAAGTGGTGGGAAGTAGCCCCCTGTCTGGACCCCTCTAGGAAGTTGGGGAGAAAAGCAGTTGGGAAATCCAGGAAGAAAATAAGGCAGGAACTGCCCCCCAAAGAAAGAGCTGGGATCACCTGCGGCAAGCGCATTCTGAAGTGCTTGAAGCTGTGCGGCATCTAGTGAAGTCTCACTTCCTGGTTTCCCTGGAGCCGGACATGGTTTCTCCCGTTTTTTGGTCATGCTGGGGGTCTGTGGGCGTGAGCTGCTCTCGTTCTCTCTGTCCTTCACCTTCATTTGAGGTGGCTTGTCTCCTGGTTTCTTGCTGTTGTCTCTCTCTGAGTCTTTGCCTTGCTGCTCTGTGTGGTTTACTGCTGCCAAAGGTGTGGAGGGAACAGGAGGAGGAGGAGGTGGAGGAGGAGGAGGTGGAGGAGGAGTCTGCAGAAGAGTCTTGGTTGGGGTAGTGCTGAGAGACATGGCAGGAGAGGGGGTGGCTGGTGTAGGGAACCCAAGCATGCCAGCACCGGGAGACGCTAAAGCTGAAATACAGTGGTATATAAATATGGAAATATTCAATATTTAAATATTCAACCCCAAATCACTATGGAAATGTGATTTTTAAGATAAAGAAGCTTAATTCGTTACTGGCTGATACTGTGTCTCTCCTTATGATTTTGTTATGGATCAAAACTGTCACATGCGCTTTACGATTATTTCAATTTGCCAATATATTATAATATAATATAATATATGAAACCTAAAATAAAGGGAAAAACAAAACAAAACAAAAAACCACACATCATATAGATACATTATTTTAAAGAAAAAAAATTTGAATTAGCAATTAGCAGTTGAACTTTGATGTTGACATTATGCATGCACTAACTCCCACCATGTTTAAAAGTAGTTTTTAAAAATTAAGACTTCTGACAAACACCACTGTGATACAGAATAACCAGTAGTACAGTAGAAGAAAACAGTGCATGGTAAAGCTCAGTTCATAAAGCTTCTAGTGAGTTTTTTTTTTTTTTCTTTTTTCCACCATGTGTCATACTAACTCACCAGGTGTGTTGGGTGGGAAAACAGGAAGCGATGATGGCCCATTGACTCCAGGAAGTAGGACTGGTGGGAGGCCAGATAACCCTGGGTAGCCTGAGGGCAGGCTGAGGCCATGAAGTGCATTATTATTGTCCACTGAAGTCTGTTGCTGCTGGCCAGGGAGGCCAAGTCCCTCACCGACTTTCTTCATGCGGTCCAGCTCTTGCTGGGCCATGAGCTGACGGACAGTGGTTGGTGCTAGGTAGTCCTTTTCTCTATCCACCTGGTTTCCCATTGTTTCTTGCACTTTGGTGATGTGCTGTTTTGAAAAGATGTGGTCTCTGACAGACATCCGTGCAGTGTACTTTACACCACACAAAGTACACTCAGGCCTGGGTCCATCTGGTGAGCCTTGACTTATCATGAATGGCTTTCCAATGTTAATCTTGAATTTCTTTTCTTTAGCACGTGCATTCTGGAACCACACCTGGACAACACGTTTAGGGAGTCCAATCTCATTGCCCAGCATTTCACACTCTTGCATTGTAGGAGTGCGATAGTCACTAAAGCAGGCTTTGAGTACTTTAAGTTGCAGGTTACTCATCTGGGTCCTGAATCGTTTGTGCCCTGGCCTATCCCCAGCATTGCTGCCTTTCCCAGATTTGCCGAAGGGGTTACCTGCCCCAAAAGGACTAGGGGAACTAGGATCAGCTAGGCTTGATGATTCACTCCTGTCATTGTTGTCATCAAATTCATCATCTCTGGAGCTAAAATAAGAGTCACAGTCTTTTCCAGAGAAGCTGAGGGCAGGGCTCACCATGCTGAATTGGAACCTTTCATTGCCACTATCAGAATTTGGCACCAGGCCACTTTTGTTGTCACTTAGCTTGTCTCCTCCATTGGCAGTAAGGCTTTCAACCTCATTGTTATTATACTCATCTCCGGTTGTAGCATCGCTAATGGCTGTGTTAATTGATGATGTCTCATCAAAGTCCATCTTACTGAGATCATAAGATGAAACTTCTGCTGAATTAATATTAGGCCCTTCAGTTTCATCACAGTTTTCAGCTTTTAAGGATGAAGGGCTTAAGAAGTTTTTTACTTGCGCCTCAGATGGTTTGACTGGGGTTGAGGATGCAGTGGGTAGCTCATACTCATTTGGCTCAGTCTTGGTAGGCAGCTGTGGGTAGTCAAAGAAATTATACTTATTGGGGCTTTCACCTCTTTCATTGTCTTGATTCATCATTGGGCTTGGCGGCAAGCTAAAACCTGCCTGCTTAGCCTCATGCCAGTGTCTAGATCGTATGTGGCTATCTAGAGCAGATTTAGCTTTAAACAATGCTCTGCAAAAGGGACATTTCTTGTGCGACTGGGAGGGCCCTATAGCCCTAAACTGCCCCTTTCTCTCTCTAGCTCGAGTGTTTTGGAACCAGACTTGCACAACTCTCTTTTTCAAGCCAACTTCCCGTGCAATATGGTCCAGCATCTTCCTTGTTGGGTTAGAGTCAAGTAGGTATTTGTCATAAAGAATCTCCAATTGTTCTGGTGTGATGGTGGTTCTTAAACGTTTATCTCTGTGTTGCTCTTCACTACTGTTTCCGCCATCTTTGTCATTGGCATTTTCTTCCTTGTCATCAAGTTTCCTCTTCATCGCCCCAGAGCCTGCAGCAGAAGCCATGCCAGAGCTACCCTGAGAGGGGATCTGGGAGAGACCTCCAGATAACAGCTGGCTAGCCATAAGGGGGTTGTTGGGGTCAAATATCATGTAGGGCATATCAATGGGTCTTTCAAGGAATTGTGAGTGAAGAAATTGGTTCTGAGCAGCCAAGAAATGCATGTGTTGGTGCTCCTGCCACAACTCTACAGTGGGGAATGCTATCTTACACTGATCACACTGGTACTGAAGCAGCTGATGGGGAAGGCTATTTGTAAGCGAAGATAATGCCAGGGAAAGTGGACTTGAGGGAACTGCAGCTGCCTGAGGCTGGGAATGGGGTCTTGACATTTGTGCCTGGGGGGCTTTTTGTGGAGGTGGCTGCGGTGTGCAAGCCTTAGATGGTCTTGGTTCTGGTAGTGACTTTATCACTGGTGAAGGGGCAGTCTCAGTTTGTTTAAATTCAGTTTCAGGGGTCAAATCTGGCTTGGGGGAAGTTTTCCCCATGGTAGTACGAGGAGAAGACATCACAGGGGAACTTGAGCCAGAACTGCTGGGAGTTCCTGTTAAGGACTGCTTAGGTATGTCTAAAGATGCCTGTGTGATCTTAAATGGACCTTGCTCAGGAGAATCTGAATATTCCTCACATGCGATGTCCTCATTACATTCCTCATCTTCATCCTTATAACACAGCTTTTTCTGGTGAGTGATAAGATCAAAGATGCGTGGGAACACAATGTTACACTTCTTACATTGGTACTGCATGTTGCTGGTTCTGATGTATCGTTCATTAGTCAGCTCTTTTTTCTCACTGTCTTTAGAGTCTGCCTGGTTCTCATAGCTCTTTCGAGCTTTCTGGCGAGCATTCTGGAACCACACCACAATGACTCGCGTTGGTAGGTTGAGCACAGTGGATAGCTGCTCAATCTCATCATCCTTCGGATAGGCATTAGTGTCAAAAAAATCTTGAAGTACCCTTAACTGGTAATCAGTGAATCTGGTTCTGGAGGACCTCTTGTTCATCAATGAGTCTGCTCTGTGGTATTCTTGTGCACTAAGTTGGGGCTCCAATCGAATGTCTTCCAGTGTCGTAATGGGAGGAATACTGAAGTTGTAGGGAGAGTCTTTACTCCGCTGCCTTTCTTTAAAAAGTGTGTTACGGAACCAGTGCTTTATAACTTTTTGGGGCAGGCCAGACTTCTCTGACATCTCCTGAATTTGCTCTTCATTAGGAGAATTGTTAATATCAAAGTTTGCACGAAGAATCTTGAGTTGCTCATCGGTGATGCGGGTGCGTGGTCTCTTGAATTGAGAATGGCGGAGGAAGTTTGGATCAAGACCTAGCTGTTGCTGGCAGAGTTGTGTAAGGTCTGTGGACAGCGAATCCATGGTGGGCAGCTGGAGGGCCAGCTGAGGGGGTAGCCCTGGGTGCTGGACAGACTGCATCATTAGAGGTGGGAAAAGGGGCAGATCCAAGGGAACAGGTAGCTGCACTTGGGGTGGTGCAGGGGGGGCAGTAGGTGGTGGAGGTGGGGGCGGTGGCTGGGGTGGTTGTGTCTGGTGAGAGGGTTGGTGTGAACTCTGATGGGAAACAGGAACCGGTGAAGGTACTGGGGTTTGAGGCTTGGCCACTGACATGGTAGGAGGCTGAGGAGCTGTCACTGGGGTTGGAGCAGGAGGAGGTGGAGGAGGAGGAGGAGGAGGTGGTGGTGGTGGTGGTGGCGTCTCTGGTGAAGAAGGGTTTATTGGATAAAGTTTGTCATAAGCCTCTCTGTACTGCTGGGCAAACTTTTCAAGTTCCACATATGGGAAAAAGTGACTATGCACATGTTCTTGGTGGCTCTTGAGAATAAGCATGTTAGAGAAGAGCTTTCCACACATCCCACACTCAAGCTTATCAGTATTCATTTCTACTTGTTCAACTCCATCTTTGCTTTTCCTTTGGTTTTTTTGTCTGTTTTCATTGTACTGGATCACCAACTCAAATCCAAAATTCTCTAATAGCGCTTTTGCTGCATTACCTCTTGCTCCTGACACAATACGTGGAGGTGGAATCAGCGGCTCTGGAAACTTTGACTTTTTGGGGTCTTTGTTGTCCTTTCCTACATCATTCAATGCATCACCTCCATTTTCCATCTTTGCCCTGTGTTCCTGTTTTTCCAGGTGGTCCTCTGCATCTCTAGACATTTGTATTTCTGAAGCTGAGACTGTGCTAGCCTCCATTTTTGGTTTCTGGTTCTGCAGTTGCTGGCTTTTCTGTTGCAGAATTTGTGACTGTGATTGAGAAGCTTGCTGTTGCTGCTGCTGTTGCTGTTGAACCTGTTGCTGGACCTGAGCCTGCTGTAACTGGTGCTGCTGTTGCATCTGCTGCTTCAGGTCTTCTAGAAATGATCCAGTAAGACCAGGCATTCCAAAAGCTGCAGCTGAGTGAAGCGCGAGTTCTGGGCTAAGGTTGAATTCTGCCCCTGGTATGTAAAAGGGGAAGAGGAACTGCGGCTGTTGAAACTGCAGCAGTGCTTCTGGGGTCATTGGAAAATGGGGGAGAAAAGCTGGATTGAGGAACTGAGGCTGGAAGAAGGCAGCCTGTTGCTGGAGTTCATGTTGAAGCTGCAACTGCAGTTGGGCTGCGGACTGTGCTGATTGTTGGCTGCTTGCCTGTGCTGAAACATGGTCAGTAGTTGCTGCTTGTTTTGAGTTATTACTGCTGTTAGGCTCTTTGGGTTCAACAGTGTTTTCTTTGTTAGAAGAAGGTGTACCGCTTCTTGCAGTGTCTAAATTGCTTGCGTTCCCTTGTGTGCTTGGGCCTGGACTTTTTGAAGATACTGGACCACTAGTTCCGGAGATACTGCTGCTGCTGCTCATCTCATTTTTGGCTGTTCTTGCTTTGGTCTGATGGAGAACTGACCTCATGTGAATTTCAAGTGTTGAGCTTTGGCTATAGGCAACATTGCAAATATTGCATTTAAATGGTTTGTTGTCAATGCTGTTGCTTGGCTCTTGTGGAACCGGGCTTGATGCCTCTTGAAGGACCTTTTTCAATTTATGTAAGTGGGAAACTGAGTTATAGTGTACTAGTAGGATGTTCTTCTGGGTGAAGGACTCCTTACATACTGTGCACTTGTAAGGTCGAGAAGGGTCCAGAAATTTTTCCATTGTAAAATTGGGTCCCTTTCTAAATGGTAGGGTCCGTTTTGGTTCTGCTCCCATGTCATCTAGCAGGGAGCTACTGTCACTTCCTGTGGGACTGGGCTTTTCTTCCTGGTCCATTTCATCATCTTTGTCCAAGTCATGTTCAAAGGCCTGAGCTTCCTCCAAGGCCCTGGCCTCACTCTCTGTGATATCTCCATTCAGCGGCAGATTGCCTATGAGTTGCTGCACCTCAGCCTCACTAAGTTCAGGGTGTCCATTTTCTAAATGCTTCCTAAGGGCCAGGAATGTCCTGAAGCTGCGCTGGCAAAGGCTGCACATAGTGGCTGCTCTGATGGCATGGTACTGAGAATGTATCTGAAGCTTCTGCATTGTCTTGAAGGCCAAACTGCAGTGGTTGCAACGATATTTGTAGACATGACGGTCTGATACAGAGAGCTGCTGTTGCTGTTGCTGAAGTCTTTGGAGCTCACTGAGATGCTCCTGTAGATTATCAGGGGATTTGCTATCATGTCCTAATCCACTGGCTCTCTTCCAATCTGGGGCCTCTGAGGCCTCCTTTGGGGGCTTGAGTTCCTCACGCTGCAGGTCTAAATCATTCTTGTCTTGACTGGCCAGCTCATCCTTTGAAATGTTTCCTATGCGTAGAAAATACAATGTAAGGTTCTTGTCAGTCAGTATTTTCTGACAAATATATAGAAAATTACAAACCACTACATTAGTGGACCTTTACCAGCATCTGAGCAACAAATTCATGACAGAAAGAAAACAGTGTAAGTTACATATATCGCTCACCATGAGACTTTCCTGACCCATCTGTGAGAGAGGTAGAGGAATCCATTAACGACAGACCTCTCTCTTGTTCAGTCTGGGGGTGCATTATATTATTTGGTGTTGCTGTTTCAGGTCCAACAACCTGCAAAGAGCAAAGATTGTTATTATACCAATTTATAATCTGATATAGAAAGTGCAGAGGAAGGGTGCCAAAGTGTTTCTTGTATTGAAATCAAAGCTTATTTTAGGGAAAGACTTTGCTTTTCTCGGTGGACAGTAACAACATTCAAGATTATGGCAGCATCTCAAGAGAGAACGCTTAGCAACAACAACAACAAGTAACATCACAATTCCTTTTTGTTTTGAATGTGCAATTTGCTCTCACACACACAGTCTAACAGACACATACGCACTCACACAAATTGTATTTCTAGTCATTACTTCTACATACAGTCAGAATGAGCTTTTCCACACAATCGGGTGCCACGCTGTGAAGGTGAGTGAGATGTAGCTGCAGGTGGATTTTGTTGCTAAGGACATCCTGGCACAGTGGACAGCGGATCACTGGCTGCATGGAATGCTGGGACATAACATGTAGCTGCATACGGTTGGCATCTTTACTGCTGTAGTTGCAGTACGGACACTGCTGAACCTAAAAAACAAGACAGCACAATAACTAAGTGGAGAAATAATGAAATTATTTGAAAGAAAAGGAAAATATTTTCCTTAAATTCAAGAGCAGAAGTTACTTATTACGCTTGATGTACTTTAGTGGGTATCATTCTTGCACTGCACGGCTGTTAAATTAGCCAGCCATCTGCCTCACTGGTCACACCTTACTTTTTTAAATTCCGCTAAATCTATCAAAACAACAATTTTTGGTAATCCTCACTATCTGCCACCCTCTCAATTTACCATGCCCAACTTGACCTAGAAAACATAAATCAACCATCTTTCATGTAATTTGCTTAAATCTTTTAAGTTGTGCCATTTTATTAGCAGAAAACAAGATTGGCCAGAATTTCTAATCAGGAGATTGCAGATGACAAAGGTGTGTACTCTCCTAAGCTACGCCTTGCCCTCATTACAGCAAGTACTCTGAGCATAGCTGCCTCCCTACCACCTGTCTTAATAGAATCCATTTCTGAAATGACTAAGTCTTCCTTCCTACCAGAACCAGACGAGCTAATACTTCATAATCTAATTTAAAAACACATATAATTTAAAGAGATGCAAAAAGGGGAAAAGAAGCAGGCAAGGAGTCCTAAGGCTAGTGCAGGTATTCCACTTAAGGACACAAAGGCTGGGCTATTGTGCTTGATGCTAAAAAGCTATGTCAGAGGGGGAATAGTGGGATGCATTTAACCCTTCGAATGAAGGCCGGCGCCAGGAATTGCTAAATGCTTGGCTTAACATTTCTGCTTCTTATAGTTAAGTATCTTCCCATTAGCTCATCCCACAGTGACAGTGAAGGTTAGATTTCATTAGTGCTTATGAAGACAAACCTGCCTCAGTGCCTATTAGCTTTTTGTAGATCCAATGACAAAGTCCAACTAGTATATGGAATTTAAATAGGTACAAAGATAAGCACCATGGCCTAGATGGATTTTCTTTAGCAAGGTGAACACAGTATACAGATCCGCAAACACTATATGAGGAACAGATAAGAACAACACAGCTGACATTTTCAAGATTTTCTAACGCAACTGGGAGTTTCCTTTTAAAACATCACAAACCTGGTCATTAGCTGAGGTCTTCCCCTCAGTAGACTTTGGCCTTTTAGGTGGGCTTTCCATTTGTCGATCTGGCAGGAGAGAATGTTTAACCATAGCATTCGGTCCGGTAACCTCTTTAGACACGGCATTCACTCCTAGCAGGTGGTGGCGAGACAAAGAGAAGAGGGGACAGAGAATGCGAAAGGTTCAAAGTGAATGGATTTCATCAACTAAATATTCAGTATTTATATTCCCAGCTTAAATTTCTGCATTTGTATATTCTGATATTCCAAATATTTATGATAAACATATATTTATTAACAGAAATACAACAATATTAATGGCAAACTTGTTTTTTTTCCCCAAGTTTTTGGAATACAGGACAAGAATATTAAGTAAAGCATCTTATCTGCATATTAAATGAGAAATGGATGTATTAATCTGCAACATGTGAAATATACAATCTTGATAAAATTCTCACATCCCGCGCAATGGAATTGGATCATTTGTGAACATAACATCACTGTGTGGTTTGTCGTGTTTGCTATCTTTTGTAACAATGAGCTGTCCCACTTTCACCTCTCCCATTCAGAAGAGGCACAATTTGAATGGGCCAATAAAATGTAATTGTGACATTTTGTGGCAGTACGGGATCATAAAACAATCATTAAATAATTACTGATTTGCAAATAACTGAATAACATCAACACATGTATTACGGTGCGGCACGTAGGTGATGGCTTAAAAAAGAATCTGACACCAGGACACCATTAGCATGAATACAAGCATGAACAGTATTATTCACATTCACATATGCTGACGTGCTACTGCCCCGAGGACATGTAAAATAGGAAAAACTCGGGCAGGCTCATTATCACAGCACGACATACATTAAATGTTATGGTAATATTATACACTTCATTAGTTCATATACATTTCCCCAGCTGCCTCGACAACTCCTGTGTCTGTATAAGATGCTAAATTTTCAGGGCTTTGTCACGGCTGGTGGTACAGCACCAGCACTACTTGTGTGTGTCTGTTTATATGTGTGCGTGTAAGCGTGTGTGATGTTAACAGCAGGGCTCAGTGTGGAGAGATCAGCCTCTGGTTGTATTTAGTAAATGCTGCAGCCACTGATAAATCTTTCATTAGCCTCATCCTAAGATACAGGCCGTGCAGGCCCTGCTATACTCTGCCACTGCAATTTACCCACTCTGCACAACACAAAGACACAGCAACAGCAACTCTCCCTCCCTCCTTCCCTCCCTTTTCCTTGCTCTCTTCCTCCTCTCCCTAAGCTATCACACCCCCCCCCCCCCCCCCCCCCCCCCCCCCCCCCCCCCCCCCCCCCCTCCCCCCCCCCCCTTGGGC